>PISX010008671.1:0-80361 GCA_004024625.1 Mellivora capensis | reverse complement strand
GAGGAAAGGAGGGGATAGGAGAGGGGGGCGGGGAGAGGGGGAATTGGACTTGGAGTGGGGCGAGGAGGGAGTAGGGGGGCAGAAAGGGGCAGGAAGGAGGGGGAGAAGTGAGGGGGTGGGGGAGGAAGAGCACAGAAAGGAACACCCCCCTTGGCAGCTCCCCAAGCGGATAGGAGGAGGGAGGGAGATACACAGATGAATAATTTACTACAGAAATGCAAAAAGAATTTAGAAACTCTCAATTTATAAATATTTATTTTCACAAGTTCGCCCCCTCCCGACGCTCTCCCCCTTGCTGGCCCTGGTCTTTTCTTTTGGGGGAGGCCTCCACCTCCCCCCATCTCTGCGCTGTCTCCGTCTCTCCCGCGATCGCCCTCGCTGTCTCTGTACGGGGCTGTGACCGTCTCTCCCAGGCTCGCCCTCTCGGCCTCTGCGACTGGGGAGGGGGGTGGGGTGGGGGCGGGGGTGTGCTTCCGTGGCTGCGTCTCTTTCCTCCACCTCCGTCCTCGGCCGAGTCTCCGCGGCCTGCGTGCGTCTCTAAGCCCTGTCTCTCTCTGTCTCTGCATCTCCCGCTGTCTCTGGGTCGGCGGGGGTCTCTCCCGCTCCGGGAGCCCAGCCCCCGCCCGCCCTTGCGGGGGCAGGAGACCTCGTCGCGGGGGGGTGGGGGGGGCCCTTTGAAGGCTCCGAGGGGAGAGGTCGTTTCCCCGGCAACCGGCGGCCGATTGGCGGAGCTGCGACGGATTAAAGAGCAGGCTCCGGCGGGCGGGGGCGGGGAAACGGTGGGGCCACGCCCCTGCCACGCCCAACCACGCCCCTGGCCCGCTGCGGGGCGCACCTGAGGTGGGATTTTGGAGACTCTCGGCGGGGCGATGGGGGTTTCGCGGGAGCTAGTCGGTCAATCAGTCAACCCAGCTAATCAGTCGGTGGGGGCAGTCGGGCCCTCAGAGCAGGAGCTAAGAGCTGGGGGTGTGGAGTGAGGTGGAGCTGAGTTCTAATCCCCCTTGAGCCCCTTCCTAGCCGTGTGTCCCTGAGCGAGTAAGTCCCTGCACGCCCGCCTGCAGCGCTCGCCCTCCGGGCCAGTCCCTTTCACTCACAGATGGAAAACCCAAGCCCCTGGAAGCCCCTGGAGGTCACAGAGGAACCCGGGAAGGTCACGGCCATTTAACAAGCCCAACAAAATTCCCTTGCTTCGTTCGACGTGCTTTCCGCGAGCCGGGACCTGGACTAGAGGTGACTCCGTCCTTGACAGCACCTGACGCAGCGCCAGACCCAGAAAGGGTCCTGGGTTTGGGTTGTATCACTTCTTCCCTTTATCTCCCCTCTCCTAGAGGTGTGGGGAAACTGAGTCCCGGAGAGGCCAGCTGGATGGCATGGTTGCCTAGACCGGCGAATTGGATGCCTGCCCCTCCCCTTAAGCTATTTCTGAGCCTGACACAGAAGCTCCAGAGAGCTGGGGAGAGGGAAGCATGTTCCTTAATAATGGAGGAATCCTCAGGCAGCGTCTTCAGGGTCACCAGCTGGAAGGGGCTCTTGACACCCCCCTCCCCATCCCTGCAACTTAAAACCAAGCATGTTATTTAATATGTGAACTCTGGTTTGTTGGCGGGAGCACAGCCCTCTCACAGGCACCAGCTCCTCCTTGCCCAGAGCCTCCCTCCTGAAGTCGGACAGGAAGATGGTGAAGGGGCTGGTGGGACACTGCCCCCCAGGAAGGACAGGCGAGTCACCACCAAGGTGGTTCTGGAAAATTGCAGCGGCCCCTTTAAGCCTCACTGCTCAGTTTGAAGCTGGCAACTCTAATCCAGCTGCAGCGATCCTTCCAAATCAGGGTCCTGGGGTTGCTCCAGGGGCAGGGATAGGGGATAGGCATGGCCTGCAGAGCTCTCCCAGGGCTGGGGACAGCTGTAGGACCTCCCTTCTCTGTCCCCAGCCCCCCATCCATGCAAATGCAACTCCCCACACACACACCATTCTATGCAACAAACAGAAATTCATCCTGTCTCCCCCAACACTCCCATGGGGACCACATTGTGTGTCTGAGGCCCGCAGGCCCCCAACCCAACACCTGGCCTGCCCTCACTGGCTGTTCTGCAGCAAGGATTTCTCCAGAACGCTGTAGCCCCCTTCAAAGGTTCTAGGCTCCTTGCCACATACCCTCAGAGCTCCAGGACTCCCCAAGTGTATTTAGAATATGGACCCACCTAGAAACTGTCCAGACCGAAGGGTGGAAGTGTGGCCGTGAGCGGTTGTCAGGTGCTGAAGTAGGGGAGTAGGTCTAGATGCCACTGTGGCCCAGGGTTCTCCATGCTTGAGCTCGTCCCTGGTGGAAGTGTTCTCACTCCCATTTTACAGATGGGGAAGGTGAGGCTGGGAGACACACACACCCGATTCCCTAGCTACCAAGAGGAATGGCTGAGCTTTGAGCCAAATCTCTGGGGCCCAGGCTCCATGCACCTTGCCAGCCTCAGGTCTCCCGTGTATACAATGGGTGGGCTCAGCAGCACCTGCCCGTGGGGCCGGACCCTCCGTGTTAGTCACTTTTACACTTGCAGCCTGGGCCATTTGAACACATCCCACCATCTTTTCCCTAATGTTGGCTGGCAGTTTCCCCCAGGCCTATTAGGGTTGTAGGACTCTTACATCTCTGACTGCATCTATGGGAGAGAAGAGAGAAAAGAGCAGAGTGGGGAGGACCCTGGGTCAGGCTGTGCCCTCTCCAGTGATTGGGTCCCACGGCCCCGCCAGAGATCAGACTGTGGGGCAACTTGCATCCCAAGTGATTCTGAGGGCAGGGAGGGACTTTAGGGGAGTCAGAGAGGGACGTGTCCCTGAGACTCCGAGCTCCCCTTGTCAGGCAAAGCACTGGGTCAGAGCCAAAGCCCGGGATCCAGTTCCAGAGTGAGCTGTGTGACCTCAGGCAAGGCCCTCTACCTCTCTGGGCCTCAGTCAAAATAAGGGGGCTGTGTTTCCTATTTTCTGAGGATCCTTCCAAGTGGAATAGTGGAGGAGAGGATTCTGAGTCTTTTCAGCTGCGGGGATGGGCGGGGGCGGGGGGGGGGTGCTCTGGCAGGAGTGAGAGCCAGAGTGCAATGACCCGCCCCCAGCACTAGGCGCTGTGGCTGTGGCCGGAGCAGCTAATAATGGAAGCAGAGCCACTCTCTGCTCTACCCCAGTCCCTGTTCAACTTGCGCAAAAACCTCACGAAGGTGTTAGCAATATTATCTGCATTTTGCATGTGAGAAGCTGGGGCCCCCGGAGGCAGGCACCCATCCGAGTTTGTCCAGCTGGCAAGTGTGAGGCCAGGCAGATCCCAGCCTTGGGACGAAGTAACTGCTTTGATGGATATTAGCAAAATCTTCAAAGTGGAAGCCTCTTAGGAGCCAAAGTCTAGAAGGATCTTCCCAAATGGAAGAGGAGGCTGCGGATACTCCAGGTGGAGGGCATACGTACCCTGAACAGGGGCATGGAGAAGCATGGGAGTACCTGAATGCCATTAGGCCTGAAGGTCTGGCATGGGGTGGGGGGCAGTGAGGATGGGGTGGACACCTGCTGTCCACCCAGAGGGTCCTGCAGGAGGTGAAGCTGCCAGGCCAGGTAAGGAACTGCTCCTGCATCACTTTCTCCAGGCTCTGCTGGCCTCATGGCCCAGCCAGAGAGAAGGGAGGCCCCACCTCTCCATGATGGGAGTGCCAAGAATTTGTGGCTGTGTTTAACCTGCCCCAGACACTAATACATACTTCACAGAAAAAGTGGAGTTCGTGGCTAACTATGTTGTAGGGAAGGCTGGATTGAGCAAAGTCAAACAGGGTTCTGTCCTGCAGGACTTCTCAGAGCCTTCACTGAGCCTCCACATGCTGATGTGGATGACCGGCTCCAATACAGGGAAGGAGCTTGTAGAAATTCCCAGCCAGTTCTGGTTTGATGGTCAAGGGAGTCACATCTTGGTGGGGAGATGCTCGGCCTGGGAGGCTTGGGGCCTGAGGTTCCTTCTAAGCCCCTACTTTGGGCAACACTGCTCCATAACTTTCAGATCCGGCCTCCAGAGTACCATGTGTGGATGTGATGAGATGAAGCTGGCTCTGTCTGTGGTCGCTGCTGCCGTCCTGGGACACCTGCCAGCCATGGTTATCTCCCCTGGCATGCTGGGCCTGGTCACACTCGCTCAGGTGACCACAGCTTTGGATCACTGCCTCTCCCCCTTCTCTTCCTCCTTCCTGACCCTGAGAAAGGGGCTTCCTGCCTTACACCTCCTGGCACTCCCCTCTGTGGGCGCCTAGTTGGGGGCAGGTGAAGGGGCCTTACTGCTTGACTGTGCGACCGTGCCCCAGTCTCCACCTCTGTTTCCAGCTCACTCCCGTAGGGCAATGAAGGCCTTTTCACCAGTTGTGTGTGAGGACACTTCTCAAGAGGCCATTCTTTATTGGGTCTTTACTCAGCAAGTTTCAGGCTCTGGCTCATGTCATTCATTCTCTCTGGGCCTCAGCGTCCTCATCTGTAAAATGGGGATGGTAATAGTGTCCACTGCATAAGGCTCAGGGGGAGTAGCTGGGTACCAGGCATGGAACGAAGACATGCAGACCCAGCCCGAAGGTGTGGATCGCAAAGGCCTAGGTGTAGCCTGGTCCTGGCCACTTGCAGCGTGGACCCAGTGGGTGGAGCACAGTTTTGGGGGGAATCCACAGGGTGCGGTGCCTGCATGACCCAGGCAGGGTGGGCTGTCTGCAGTGCCCCCCAGGGAGCAGGGGAGCGCTGCTAGGGAGCCGCTAGAGTTCTGGTGTGTCCCCCTCCCCCACTCCGCTGGCTGCTTCCCCTCCCTCTCCTGGTCCAGGGCCAGCTGCCACCACTGCTCCAGGAGGCCAGGCAGAGGCAGAAAGGGGAGAGCTGCTTCCTGGGGAGCAGAAGTCACAGAATGCTGCCCTCTTCAGCCCTCCCTCCTTGGCCTGGACCGACCCTAGGGCCAGTCCCTGAGCCTCTCAGATGGATCCCACCACCCTCCAGCTTGGGGATGGGACACCAGGCCTCAGTTTCCCCCTCTTTCTGACCCCAGTGATGCTCCTGCCTTGAGTGGCTGGCAGGAGGGTTGTATGAGATGCGGTTCCTGCCTCTGCTGAGGACAGCCCAACCTGGTGTGTGCCGGCCCCCCTTCTGCCCTGGTAGGGATTCCAACCAGAGACCTGTGGGTGGGATCTGGGGGGGGGGGTTGGGCAGGAGCTGCAGCAACAGGGTCCAGGTTCTCCAGACAGCTGAAGCTGGGCTATGGGATACCCTGGAGAGAGAGGGGGGCGCCTGGGTGGGTCTACTCTACCAGCCCCTCTGTGCTGCCCACAGATGGTGAGTCCCCACTCTTCACTGTCAGTCCTGGAAGCACCCACCCGCCCCATCTGCTCTCCCTTCATTTCCCCCTTTGAGTGCTCGCTGCTTCAGCCTCTTCTGTGGCCCCCAGCCTGCAGGTCCCCAGGTCCTGACCGGGGACTGGGCTTGCCAGCAAACTATGGCTCAGTCCTCCCCTCACACCCACATCCCACTCCCTTCCCACCCTTGGTTCTCCTGCAGTGGAGCAAGGCATCCAGAAGACCCGCTTTGAAACCATGCAGACCTGGGAGCCCACCCAGGCTGGGCCTCCCTGTGGGGCTGAGCCTCAGTTCTCCCATCTGCAGAATGGGGACAATGACAGCAGCGCCATCTGAGGGCTGTATAAGGATTAAGTGAGGCATGATTTCACATTCTTGGACGGCAGAGGGGTTCATGGAGTGCCCATTACCATTGCTGTTACCGCTGCCGCGTGCCCCCAGCCTGGCCTGTTGCGATCACCCCGAGCCTGCCTGCCTGCGGCCGGGTCTCCTCTCGAGCCTGCCTGCCTGTGGCCGGGTCTCCTCTCGGCAGCCCTCTGCGCCTGGCTGCTCACAGCTTGAGTCACTTACTTGTCATGTGGAATATTCACTGGCTCCCCATTGCCTCTTCTGGAACATAAAAATTCCAACTGGTTTTCAGAGTTCTTCAGCCCCAGTTTGACTGGATTTTCTGGGGAGGCTGCCTCGAATCGTGCCCAAAAAGGCCTTTGAGGAAGTTTCCTTCAAGCTGGTCCCTCCACTCCCTTCCCACTACATGTCCCCCACGGAGAGCTGGGTTGGGGGGCAGCTCACTCACCTCCCAGGGACACTAGTTCCCTCTGCTGCAAAGCGGGGCTCATTAATACCAGCCCCTGTGGTGATGGTCCCCTCCCAGGGGTGGTGGGGGACAGGAGACAGTGGGTGCGTCAGGCACGTGCTGAGGGCTTGAGGAGGGACCACCCGAGCCTAGTGGCCTGCTTGGTCTAGCCTACGGCCCTGCACGCCGACTCTGGAGCGAGGCCAGAATCCTCGTCTTCTCAGGATTCCCGTCGTTCCAGGCTGAATATTACCCTGATTGTGTTGTAGGGAAGGGAAGAGAACATTTGTTCTTTTTGGAAAAAAAAAACAACCCACATTTTTCTCCATTTACAAAAGTAATACATGTTAATTGTGGATAATTTAGAAATTAAGATAAACCAAAGAGAAAATTTTAAATTATCTATAATTCATCACCCATCTAGAAGCACTTTGAGCACTAGAGCATCTAGCCTCCAGACTCGGTAATGAATGTGGAGCTCGGGCTCTGCTTTGAGCCCAGCAAGGGGATCACAGAACACACTCTGTTTTGCAACCTGGTTCTTCTAACAGCAGGACCCAAACATCTGTACCACCCAGAGCCTCTGCCCCGTCGGTACACAGAGGGTGCTCCGGGACCAGCGACTGTTAGAACGGCAGGGTCTCAGCCCCAATCCCCAGAACATGCATTTCCCCAGCATCCCCTGGGGGTTCCTCTGCACAGTACAGTTTGGGGAGCAGTCCCAACCCCCCTTTCCAAAAGCAGCCCCATGCCCCGTTGTGTAGCTATGCTCACACTTCCTAAGCTGGTCCTCTTGTTACTGAACACGGAGGTGGTTTCCAGGTTGTGATGTTGTAAATAACACCACAGCACATAGCATCATGAATAGCAAAAGCCCTGGGCACATCATGGATATTTCCTGGCACGAATATTAAGGAGCTTCCCTGAACTCTGCTTCCCCCACATTCGCTCCCTTTCTCCCTCCCGGAACATTCTGCGGAGGGGGATGGGGGTGGGGAGTAGGGGCCATCTACATCCTTGTTCTACAGATGAGGAAGTGGAGACTTGGGGCAAGGTCGGCCACACTATCCCCTGGCGCCACAAACAGTGGCCAAGCCAGGACCCAACCTTTCCCCCACACCCATCCCACTGGCCTTTGCTAGAGGTGGGCTTTCTTGTCCAGAACATAGGCTCTGGTGCGCACAGGGTGGGTCTCGTGCCCGCCCCAGGCTGGGTGCACAGCAGCTTCCAGCCCGCCCTGTCACTGCCCAATGGGACCAGTTTGCCCCTGGTGACAGATGAGGCGTGACAGTGCCACGCTTGGCTGGGCTGGATAGGGCAGCCTCACTCTGCTGTGGGAACCTCGAGGGGATGGTGGGCGGGGCTTCAAGGAGGGGGATAGGGCTTTCAGATTCTGGAGGGGAGTGGGGCTCCAGCTCAGAAGAGAGGAGAGGCTGGGAAGGACAACAGCAGGGGACCTTCCGCTTCCCAGGGGTGCCCGTGGCAGGAAACTCAGCCTTGTGAGCATGAATCCTTTTGGGGGAAACCCTTGGCGGGGAACAGAATGCAGTGATGGCAGCAGATTCTATTAAAAGCAATTCTCATTACTGTACCATTAATTATTAATAGGATCAGGCAAATAAAGGATGGGAAAACCCAGCTGGGCCTGACTCAAATCTTGCCTCTGAAGCAAATGGCTTTTGGTTCACGTCCAGGAGACCCAGCCATGAGCGTGCCTGTTGGAAAAGTAATGACAACCTGAGGCTTCTATGGTGGGACGGGCACCACTTCTATCGGCTTAAAAAGGATAAAGGAGAGGAAGCGAGCTGGAGAAGGGACCCCAGAGGAGGCAAACATCGACCTCCCCCTCACCCCGTACCACCTGGACCTTGGGGCTGTTCAGCCTCTCAGAAGAGCCAGTCGTCTCTCCATGTAGCAGCAGAAATGACAGTGAGAACAAGGCCAGGAGGGAGTGCCAGGTTTGGACTGAAGAGACCCCCCCCCCAAAATGGAGATTTCAGCCCTCTTTCCTGCACCCTCGTCTCTCCAATCTTCGCCAAACTCCTACCTACACTTCAAAGCCTAGCTCCGATGGGCTCTCCTCCAGGCCCTGCCCCTGTCTAGCTGTGCTAACTACCAAGGATATGGACGCTGTCCCTGTCCTCTTGGGGTGCCAGTCTGGCAGGGGTCTAGTGAGGTCCTTAATCAAATAACCATCACAGAGCATCATTAACAAATGGACATTGTGCCCTAAAGCAGGAAGACGGAATCCATGCACCACAGGGTGAGAACCCGGTGATTCTCTCTTCCTCTCCCCTAGAACCACTCGGTGCCTGGGGCAAATTAGGTGCTCAATAAATGTGTTTGATTTCACAGACAGCTGATCCGGGGGCACAGGAATGAGGTCTCTGAGTTGGAAGGGCTGCTGGGGAGGTCGGCTTTGCTGAGCAGAGGGAGGAAGGGGTGAGGCCCGGGCCTTTCCCTGACTCCTGCGTCTTTGCAGAAATTCCTCGGGGTTATTGGCTGATTTATCCCGACATCTACCATGAAGCCAAGCAGTGAAAGCGCTTTTTTGGGAATAAATAAATGTAAATGAATGAGTGAGTCTGGGCTTAAACACACACACACACACACACACACACACACACAGTCTGTGGCCTTCCATATAAAATGGCATCTAATGAGAAACCCTCATACAGCTGTTCTTATTTTTCCATTAAATTCTCATGAAGGCAGAGAGAAAGACAGAACCACACTCAGTGCGGGGGATAAGCTGCCAGCTCTGTGCCAGCATCCCGGAGGGGCTGCGCTGATGATAACAGCAGGGACAGCGCCGCAGAGAGACCTTGGGTCACAGAGACCAGGGACAAAGGAGCGAAGGTGCTCAGACCCTCTTCCATCATTTGTCCCCCCACTCAGAGACCTGGAATCTGGGCTAGTCTGAAAACTGGACAGTTGTCCTTCTCCCACAGATGCTATTGGAGTAATGTCCACTGGTCTTTCAGAGAAGGTGGGCGGGGCAGACGGCTCTCATGGTGCATCGTATTCTGGGGAGCAAACTTGAATGTGGAGGGCAGGGGGAGCAGCAGGAACACCCCCCTCCAGTGGCAGAGCATGCTGGGGCTTCTGCTTGTTTCACCTGTTCAGAATATCCAAGAACCGGAGAGCAGGGCAGGAGCAGATATGTACCACTTACACTCAGCAGAGCTGCCATTGGCAAGAGACCTGTAGGGACTGGGGAAATGGATTGAGCAAAGCCGGCTTGATTCTGTTGCCCAGACCAAAACAAACACTGAGGATGGGACTCCGCCATCACACTTGCAGTAAGAGAACAGGAGAAAAGGCAACGTACGCACCCCGCACCCCATTTGCTTATAGTCTCTGGATGAGGATTATGCTAATTCTATTTGTGGGACAACCCAGAAGAGAAAGCACCACCCATGAAAGATGGTGGACGAAACACGTGCAGAACACGGAGAAGGAATCATCGTTCTGAAACACAGAAGATCGGGCAGGGGCTTCCCGAAGGAACCAGAAGGAAGTGTCGGGAGACAAGGTGGCAACTTTAATGGAAAGCCGTGTCTCACCAGCAGGAGCGGGAACCAGAGGGCAGCCTGTGCAAATCTGAAAGGGCAGGATGGGATAAAGAGATGGGGCGCAGATGCTTACTGCGTTGCCCCGTGGTCCCGGAAAGATAGGTCCAAGTCCTAACCCTTGGCGACTGTGAATGTGACCCTATCTGAACAGGGGTCTTTGCAGATATAATTAACAATCTCAAGACAGAATCACTGTGGATTAACTGGGTAGGCGCTAAATCTGGCGATAGGTGTCCATCTAAGAAGAGGAGACACAGAGGGAAAACGAGAAACACAGGGTGGAAATTGGAGGCAGAGACCAGAGTGGTGGGGCTATGAGCCAAGGAACACCAAGTGTTTCTGGCAGCCTCGGGAAACTAGGCAAGAAGCATAGAACAGGTTCACCCTCAGAACCTCCTGAAGGAGCCTACCTTGCCGACACCTGGATTTCAGACCTCTAGCATCCAGAGCTGCAAGAGAATGGATTTCTGTTGTCGTAAGCCACCTAGTTGTGGGAATTGCGACCCGTGCCCTAGGAACCAGGAGCAAGAGAAAAAGCACAGAAGCAGAATTCAGACCCATACTGGAGGCAGTTAAAAGCAGAAATTGTAATGCAGAAAACACAATCAGGGACAGGGAGGGCAACCTAGAGACACTTCCAAAACGTGTGACAGCAGACGAGAACCCAAAACAAAGCATGAGAAGTTCATGAGAATGAGGAGGCAGAAGAAAAGGCCAGAAGAGGAGATGACTGAGAAATAAAATGAATGGAAACTCACCTGTGCTTTAAAACGAAACAAAAAGATCTGACTGTGCGGATTGGAAGGGTTCCCTGCATTGCAGGGAAAATAAATAGAGACTTCTATCGAGACATGTTCTGGAAAACGGTGTGTGACTTATGCAAATGGGGACAACTTGTATATGCCTCCAGGAAGGATAGAATAAACCCAGGCCGGTTAAGATTCTGTTATACTGGATGCTAAGTGATAAGGGAGCCGTGTTTATGAGGTTTGGGGGAAAGACTGAAGCATTCATTATGGAGAGAGATATGCTCCCATCAGCTGGGAGTCTAAGGAGGATAACCCTGTGGCTTCAAAAGTCTGGGCATTTGCACTGAAACTAGTTAAAAAGCAGCGAGTTGGAAGAATTATTGTAAATTATCGTTTCCGGACTGAATACGAATGTCAAAAATTATTCTTAAATGACAAATCATAGAATGGAAAAATAATGATCGAACCATCTGGATCTGAAGCTTTAAGTCACATCCACATGGATCCAAGCCAGGAGGGGACCCTCAAGATACCCTAAATAAGAGGAATTCACCAGGCACCCTTTCCAGTTGTGTTCAGATCTCCCGTCAGCTCTTTCAAGATAGAGGTAACCTTCTAGCGCAATGAGAAACCGAAATGTCTACTGACCCAAGTCGGGAGAAGACTAAAGCGAAGATGGCAAGACCAAATGCAGGAAACAAAAGGAAGCAGCCACCCCAGGGATGAAGGAATCAGGCTGAGACCAGCTTCCCCCTGGAAGCAAACCCCACCGCTGCCACAGGGTCAATGTTAATTACGAATGTAAATGTGGGACGTTTTCCTAGTAAAGTACCAAAGACTCTCAGACTGGATAAAACAAAAACTAAGAAGGGAAGCCAACTCTACGGTGCTTACCAGAAATAAGCTACGAACCAAGGGACAGGGAAAGGTGAAAAATGAAAGATCGGGACAAGGTTATCTGAGGCAAGTTCAAGTCGAATGAGACAATCAGTAATATTTAGAGCAGAGAAAGAATCAGAGGCAAGAACCCGGACACGAGACAGAAGGTCATTTGTGTTGATAAAGAGTACAAGTCAGAATAAAGATCTGGTCATCACGATCTTTTACGTCCTATATAGCATTAGACTCAACCAGGAAAGCAATAACTCAGACATACATAGAATGAACAACGACAACAACAAAAAAACCCCCAGACGAGACTTAACACACTTCTGTCTTTGACAGCTTTAAATTGTATCCCCCCCAACTCATTTCTGCGGGATTGGAAGAATAGAATTAATAAGGTTGATTTAAGAACTGAACTTTGTACCTTACAAATAAAAGATACTCATTTGTGTGCCGGAGCCCATCAAACATTTATGAAAATTGATCATATATTAGGCCATAAAGAAAACTTCAATAGAATCTCCAAAGCAGATATAGCGAAAGCCTCATTGTTTGACCGCCATGCAATTAAGCTAGAAATTATTAACACAAGTTTAAATTAAAAAGCCAACCATTTGAATATTAAACACGACTTTTGTAAATAACTCTAAATGCAACCTACATGACCAACTATTTTTAAAAAATAGCACTGCAAATATCACATATCTAAACATGTGAGAAGGTGGTTAAAATGTTATAAGGAGGAAAATTCATAGCTCCGTGTCATGAATGTCTTAAATAAGAAAGGGTAGAAGTCGAGAAAAATAAAAAGCAGAGTTTCATAAATTAGAGAGGAGGAAAAAAAAACCCCACCAGAAATAAAAGATAAATAAAAAAAAAATCTATGACATGTTCTTTTGGAAAGTCTAATAAATTAGGTGAACTTCTGGCAGATCCAAAGATAATAAGCAGAGAGAAATGAATGTACAATAGGAACAAAAGTATTTTAAAAATCAAATTACATTAAGTGAAGCCTTATGATAATAAATTTGAAAATATGAATAAGCAGATAGTTTTATCGGAAAATATGTATAACCCAAAGCAATTCAACAAGTAGAGGAAAACCACGAAATCTATTACTACAGAGTAAATTGAAAAGGTAGGGAAAGAGCTACTTCCTAGAGAAGTGTGGGGTCCCGACACTTTTACTAACAACTATTCACATATTTCAGATATTCCGTTCCGGGACGCAGGAGAGATGGAAATCTTCCCCAGCCATCTTAAGAATGTGGAATAACCCTAACACGAAGTGTTGGCAGGAAACTACAGACCAGTCTTGCTTAGGAATATGATAGAAACTCCAAAGAAAACAGCAGCAAATAATCCCGTGCCATCGTGCGGGTCATAAGAAACCGAAATCCGCTCAAAGGAGCTCAGGGAAAGGGGAGCTCAGGTATGAGGGGCCAGAGACTTTGGCAGAATTGAAGGGTCACACACGAAGCCAGGCTCCAACAGAAACATGCATCGTCAGAGCCCGTGAATGCACGACTTCACCTTCCCCTTTGTACCAGCCTCTGCTGCTACTCGTCACACGGCCAAGATCCGGTGACTTTCGGGTGGACTTTCAGGGTCCCAGGGATGAAGTCAGCAATGAAAGGATACTTGCTTAACGTGACATCTACGAGGTTTCCCAGACTGGGATTGCACTTTCCAGTGGGCTTAGGCAGGGCCACGTGCTGAGGTCATCTGTGTCTGAGCTAGGTAGAAGCACTTCCTTGCTCGTACAAGACTCTCCAAGTCTCTTTCTCTTGCCGCAGCAAGGATGTGGGCATTTGATGCTGTGGGGATGCGATGCTGAGCCAGTCACAGCTGTAACTGAGACAGAGTGGCCTGGACCCACAGTGGACTTAATATGGACAAGAAATAAGCCCTTCTCAAGCTGTGGGATTGTGACATTATTGGTTACTGCAGCTGAATCTCACTTATCCTGACTGATTCGATGACAAAGAAGATCTGTCTCAAGCCACATCACATTTAATGGTGAAGCACTGGGAACATTCTTAGTCATGTCCAAAATAAGACCAGGATGCTGAATGATGCCTCTTTAATTTTCCATGGCTCTGAAACTTTCAGACAATGCAATAAGACAAGAAACACAAATTAAAGAACAACAACTGAAAAGGAGACAAAATTATCCTTATTTGTAGAGCATGTAATTGACTACTTGAAAACCCAAGGAGAGCAGATAAAAACTATTAAATAATAATGTATAATCCTACAAAAACACAAAAATCAATAGTGTTCTTCCCTCCCTCCTCTTTTTTTTGCCTTCTATTAGACCAACACTGTTTTCTTTATTCCCCTTTTCCCTCTACTGGTTTGAAAGTTATACATTCCATTTCTGCCTGTTAGAGGTTATCTTTAAATTTCTAGCATGTTTAACTGACTGAACATGATCTAATTGAGTACTCCACACCCTTGTTCTAGACAGTGAAGGTCTCAGAGTGATTTAACTCCAGCCGTACCTCCCAGTCAGCAGGTATGAATGCCTATATTTTTGCTTCCATCTTGTTTTGAGCCTACATTCGTCATTATTATTATTACCAATTTTAATGGCCATGTCTTACTTAGATTTTACCCACATTTTAATATCTTTGCTCATGGCTCATTACATACTTGATACAGGGCTTGGTTTCCGTCTTCCTTTCACCGTCTTTCATTGGTTCTTTCAGCAAAGCTCTGTGAGTGGTAGTTTCTCAGTCTCTGACCTGTCTTTATATTGCTCTTAGTCTTGAAAGATAGTTTAGCTGAAAGACAGCTTAAGTTGGCAAATGTTTTCTTTCATCACTAATACCCGATAGGGAATTAGCAAAGGTCCTGAATCAGTAAGAAAATAGGAAATACAGGGGTGCCTGGGTGGCTCAGTCGTTAGGTATCTGCCTTCAGGTCAGGTCATGATCTCAGGGTCCTGGGAGCCTGGAGCTCCCTGGAGCTCCCTGGAGCCCTGCATTGGGCTCCCTGCTCAGCGGAAAGTCTCCTTCTCCCTCTCTCATCCCCCCTACTTGTGTTCCCTCTCTCGCTGTGTCTCTCTCTGCCAAAGAAATAAATAAAATCTTAAAAAGAAAGAAAGAAAATAAGAAATAGAAATGACCAAAAAAAGCCTCTGAAAACAGCTTCCTCTTCATTAATAGCAAAAGAGGGCATTTGAAAATTAGTGTTTTGTTCTGCTTTACCCTACTAAATTGGTCAAACATTTCAAAAAGATGGGAATGTCTTGTGTGATGAGGGGAAAGAGAATTCTACATGATCTTCGTTCCTCAGTAGGAACGTGTAGTTGGTTAAATGGTAGCCTCCCAAAAGATATGACTGTGTCCCAATCCCCAGTACCGGGAATGTTATCTTACTTGGAAAAAGGACCTTTGCCAACGTAATTAAACTAAGGATCTTGGGATGAGGAGATCATGTGGGATTATGGGATAGTGTCCTTGTGAGAGACACACAGGGGGAAGAGGCCAGAGGCAGAGGCTGGAGGGAAGAGGCCCCATGTCAAGGGGCACAGACAGCTGACACAAGCTGGAAGGGGCAGGAAGAACCCTCCCCTGGAGTCCTCAGCAGGAAGGTGGCCCTGCCTTAGACACTTGATTTTGAACTTCAAGGCTCCAGAACTATGACCGAATATACATCTGTGATTTTAAGCTTACCAAGGTTGTGGTCATTTGTTACCCTAGGAAACTCATAGAAGAGTGTCACCAGAAGGTTTCCAGAGGGCAGTGGGGCGAATGTAGAACACGGGCCCTAAAATGTATATAATTTTTCTCCTAGAAATTACTCAGAATTAGGGACACCTGGGTGGCTCATTAGGTTAAGCAACTGCCTTCGGCTCAGGACATGATCCTGGAGTCCCAGGATCAAGTCCCACATCAGGCTCCCTGCTCAGCGGGGAGTCTGCTTCTCCCTCTGACCCTCTTCCCTCTCATGCTCTCTCTCTCACTCTCTCGAATAAATAAATAAAATCTTTTAAAATTAAAAAAAAATAAAAAGAAATTACTCAGAATTAATAACTGTGGATTTGTCAAATATTTCTTGGCAAGGATATCCATGGGAGCCTCTTCTTCAAGGGATGTTGGATCAACAACCGCCATGTTCAATGTCAGAGGACTGGCTAAGTAATGATGAACTGGCTGTGTAATGATAAAAACAAAAAATGCACTACCCCCAGCTGACGGAATGCTCTCCACATGCTCACGTGGGCCGAGTGCGTCTTGCCTCTTCTCTTGTGTGACCCTTGGTGGGCATCAGCAGAGGAGGACCACACAGAGGAGGACCAAGATCCAGTCAGAGGGTGTAGGCCACCTACCTGAGGTCACATGGCCAATGGGTCAAGATTCTGACCACAGGCCCTGAGCAGTGCCTCCACCATTGGACAAGACCACTCCTGGCTACCTCCACCATCAGACAAGACCACTCCTGGCACAGCCATCAGACGTGATGATGTCATGCCCCACAAGGGCACAGGAGCGTGCTGGTGAAGCACAGCCCAGTTTTGCAAAAAATAAAAAGTGCATTCAATGTGCAGAGAAAAAATGCTGGAAGGATTTACTATGTGCGTTAAAGGGGAGGTTACCTCCAGGGAGGGACTGGGTGATTTTTATTTCCTACAGCGAATATGTGTAGCTTTTGTCATCAGAACAAAATATTACAAAACAAGACCACACCATGCCCACCTCCGAGTCTGTTCCAGGAGATGGGGAGCAGCACCCCAGCCACTGGGACCCCCGGGCGCCTGACTTCCCCTGGCCTTGGTCTTCTTCCCAGCGCTGCTGTCCGTACCTTCCCTGCACCCGCTCTTCTTGGGCATCGATTTTTCCATCCTTCAGAGAAGCGCCTGAGGGAAAGGAAAGAGCATCTTTGGATCAATGAGCAGAGCCCTGCAGCCGCTGGGGTCAGGGAGGGGTCCGCGGGCCGCGCACTTGTCACTGCCCAGGACTTGATGGGGAGATTGGCTGGTGGAGAGGATGTGACCAGCCCGGCTGCCCAAGGTGGCCGTGTGTGTGTGTGTGTGTGTGTGTGTGTGTGTGTGTGTGTGGCGGGGGTGGGTGGGTGCGTGTGGCCCATGGCATGGGGAGTGGTGTAGGGGGTGTGAGGGGCAGTACGTGTGCGTGGGGTCTGCAATGGGGTGCAGGGTAAAGGTGTGGGGGTGTTGCTGCCATGTGCAAGGTGCAGGCCGGTCCTGGCTTCGAGGAAGGGCGGTGGCCCAAGCCCTCTCTGTGAAGCCGTCTCCCATCAGTTCCCCCCCAGCTCTGTGAGGAAGGTGCTGGCACCCACCCATTGCCCAGATAGAGAAACTGAGGGCTGTGTGTATGAGAGGGAAGGTGGGAGGGGAGGATGGGGAAAAAAGGGGAGGAGGAAGAGGGGAGAAGGGAAGGGAAGGGAGAGGGAGAGAGAGTACTTGTGGCCCCTCCTCTGATCTCCCCTCCTTCCCTTAGCTGCTGACCCCAGGCCAGCTAAGGAGCCTGAATGAAGGCACCGGCCTGTCCCTGGGCTGGGGGCTGATGGGGGCACAGACTGGAGACTACCAGGTCCCACCCTGGAAGCTCCCATGGAAAGGGATTCAGTGTGGGGGCACTCCTGGGCCTGAGGCTGGCCTGTCTGGTTCCTCCCACCCCCACGTGATGCCTTCAGGGCTGCTGGGGCCTCCCCCCTCCAGCACACCGACCTCCTCCTCTGTAGCCAAAGTCCTTTCTGCCGTGTCATTTCACCAAAACCTGCTCCCCTCACCCATGGAAACACACCTCCTCTGGGCAGTACCCCCCAAACCTGGCTCTCCAGACCTTACCTGGACCCCAGCTCCCCGGTCCTGCTCCAGGGTACCAACAATGACAAATGTCTGGAAGGACTGGAGTCCACTGTTTACTATCTTCTTCCCGCCTAGACTGGGGACTCGGGGGGACCGTCAGGTTGGGACAGTGGGTCCTCTTGGCTGGGTCTGCAGTGTCCACCACCACCACCACCACCAACCCCCCTCCGGCCTTGGCCAGGCCCCGGAAATGACTCAACGTATGTTTGTTGCATGAGCGACTGAACCATGATAATTGCTAAGGAGAGAACCGTGCAAATGGTCTGTTAGGAGGTTCTGGGAGCCTGTGTGGTGTTTGTGCCTGTGTGTGTGTACACTGAGGTGTGCTTCCACGGGGGTGGTGTGTGCGTGTGCCACGCAGGCGTGTGCGTAGACCAGGGTGCCGGGGTGCGTGCAGGCTTGCTTAGAGGCTGGCGAACGCCTGTGTGCGCTCACCTGTGCCAACCGTGCACGCCGCTTCCTGCTCAGGGTTGGAAAAGCCCACACAGCTTTCTCTTGCGTCTACTCTCCCTCCCGGACCCGCAGCCTGCCTTTCCACAGTTGGCTTGCTGCGTCCTCCAATCCTTGTCCCCACCCCTCGGGCCCCTTCAGGGCCCCCCACAAAAGACTCTCAGGGCAGCTAGGCTTCAGTTCTGCAGGCCCAGCCAGCTGCACTCGGGGCCCAGACGCCTCCTAGAGCTTGAACCTGACTCAGGAGCACGTGGAGCGTGCAGTCTTGGCCCGATGCCTTCGCCTCTCTCAGTGTTCTCATCTGTAAAGTGGGCCCCGAGCTCACAGACACACAGAAAGGGCTTGGCCCAGCACTTGGAACACAGTGAGGGTATCCCCAAGATGCTGCCCCCGGCGCTATGGTGGTGACTGTCCTCTGGGTGCAGCAAAGCCGGGTAACCCAGAGGACACAGGGTTCGGAGTCACTGGGAAGGCAAACCAAAGCAGCCCTCGGCCCTGCAGGCCTGACTACCACCCGCCCTCCTGGTCACGGGGCTCCCAGAAAATGCTGCGGCCGAAAGAGTCAGGGGCGGGAAGCAGATGTTCTGTCCAAGCGCTTACTTATCCCGGAGCTGCTTCTTGGGTCTCTCCACGCTGGTTGAGTGCGAGGTATGCATTTGAAATCAAACTCAAACTCCTCTCTGTGGCCAGTGCTCCCCTCCCTCCCTCCCTTTGCTCCAGCCACGCCCACTATCTTTCTGTTCTCCCACTGCCAGGCCTGTTTCTGCCCCTGGGCCTTTGCATTTGCCATTCCCTCCACCTGGCACTATTCTGTCCCCACATCATCATACTGCTGACTCCCACTCGTCCTTCAGCTCAGGGGCACTTTCATCAGAGAGGCCCTTGCTAACTACGCCCTCTCAAGAACTTCCCATCACTCACTGTCACACCACTTAGCAATAGCTAAAATTATCTGAACACTTTTGTTTACGGGGCTCTTTGGGTCTTAATCACCAGGTAGAGGGTACTCGATAATGTTCTGTGGGAAGGCAGTGGAGGAGGGGCGGTGGGCATGGATCTGGCTGCTTGGATTTCAGGCCTCACGGTCCCATTTATTTAGCACTTACTGTGTGCAAGGGCCCAGCCCTAATTCCAGCTAGCTGGGTGGCAGCTTGCTCGGTCTCTCTGATCCCTAGTTTCTCCATCTTTAGGGTAAAAGGCAGCCCAGCTGTCTGAGGGATTCTCACCTTCACTTTGATGGGATGGTATCTGTGGCCTCCTGAGCCTGCCCTGCCCCCCACATCCCTGGCTCCCACTGGGAATTACTTCTCAGTCCCCAGGTCACCTCTTCTGAGAGGCCATCCTGGCTCAGGCCCCTTCTGGAGCTACAGAGCTCTCACCACCCCAAGAATGTTTACGTCCCTGCCTCCCGTTGGGCTGGGACCAGGATATTTTCTCTTGGCACCCTAGCTTAGTGGGGGACACCCTGAGGGTCCCTGTCTGGAGCCTCCCCCAGCGGGGACAATGGGTCTTCCAGCTCTCCCACCAGCCTGCTCACCGAGGAGGGAGGGAGCCCCGCCTTTCCTTGTGTCTTGATAACCTCTGATGCCCGTTCACTGCCCTCCAAGGGCAGAGCCAACCTCACACAGCCCTCCCCACCCTCTTTCTGGCTTCCACCTGGAATTTGTCCAAGCGGCCCAATTTGACCGAACCCTGGAGTCTGTGCCTTTTTTGTGAGGAAGGGCCCGGTTTCTGTGTTTCAGCTGGGGGGGGGGGGGGAGGGGGGTGCCTCTAGAAGAGGGGGTGACAGAATGGCAGAACACTCCACGGGCAACAGCTCCCTCCTCCCACCCAGTCTTCACTCCTCCCACTCAGGCCCCAGGGGTAGAAAACAATCCACACCCGCCAGAGCCCTAACCCTGCTGCCAAGCTGGAAAAGCTGGTTCTGGGCAGGAAGGGATGGGGGAGGGGGGCTTCCGAGGCCCCAGAGCCACTGCCAGGGAGCTCTTCCCATCAGCCGGTGGCGCTTGGCCTCCCAGGGCTGTCCCTTGGAGGTTCCTGCTCTGGGAGACCGCCTCTTGCCAAGGCCACGTGAGCAACGACCACCGCAGTCTTGGCGCTCCTGGGAGGCCTTGGGAAGGGACAGTTCGTGGTGACCCGTGGGGGAGAGGAGAGGCGGAGGGACCCAAACGCCAAAGGGCCTCTAGGGCGCAAGGTTAACTCCTTGGCCGGGCGCCCGTGGCCTGGCGCGTTAAGAGGCGGGGGTAGGAACCAGGGACTGCGGGAGCCTTGTCGCCCCAGGGCCTCCGGACGCCCAGGAACCTAGTGACAAGGCGCGGGGGGGGGGGGGGGGGGGGGGGGGGGGGGGGGGGGGGGGAGCGCCGGGCACGCGCCCTCCTGCCGGGATCGCGCGGCGTGTGCCGCCCAGGCGTGCCCAGCGCGCTGCACCCGCCGCAGTTCCCGGGCTGTCTGTGCGTGTCTGTTTCTTTCACTAGAGGTTGCTCACTTTCACTTCTTGGTTCCTTTCAGCTCCTCCGCCGGCCCCGGGAGCGCGCGTGAGCGTGTGGGCGTGTGTGCCCCCGCGCGCGTGTCCGCTTCCAGCGACCGAGCCCCAGGCCATCACCGCCCCCCGCCCCCGCCAAGCCCGCGGGAAGGGCGCTCGGTCCCGGACCCTGGCGTCAGGCGCGACACTGACCAGCCACCTCGCTCCCTGGAGCAGCCCGAGGTGCGGCGCTCTGGCCTGCTCCGCCCCGCCCCGCCTGCCCCTTAGCCCCCATGACACCCTGGCTTGCACCCCAGACCGCGTGGCTCTGGGAGATGTGGGTCCGGGGTGGAGAGATAGGAGAAGAGGCCTCGGGGGCAGGCATTTCCCCTTTTGCCGCCCCCCCTTCTTTGCATTCTGGGTCATTAAAAAGACAAGCCAAAGCCGCTGCTACTTCTGACTCCAGAACCCTCTCTTTTGCCGCCCCCCCCCCCCAGCTCCCCAAGTGGGAAAGATGGGCTTCACTGAGCAGGAAGCCACATCCTGCGTGCGGAGGCCCCAGACTTTTGCTTGAGGACATAAGATTTAGCTGGGGCTGAGAAGGACCTCTTCTCCTCCCCCCCTGGCCACAGCCTGCTGGCCTCATTACAGAGCACCCTGTTCCTGGGTCCCACCTCAGGGCCTTTGCACAGGCTCTGGGCACCTCAATAAATTAGTGACCTTGGGCAAATTACTTAACCTCCATTTCCTTGCCTGTAAAATGGACTCATAATAGGATATTTGAGGGTTCAAGATGATGATCAATGTAGTGCATGAAACTGGGCACTGAGGACACATGTGGTCGGCCCAGGGCTGATGTGAGGATTAGGGTCTCTCCCCTCACTCCTTCAAGGGGCCTCTTCACTGCCACCTCCTTTGTCCCTCCTAAGGTCTCTTCAAGGCCTCGCTGGCTGACCTTCATCCCAAACAACTCCCAGCTCCATCCCTGCTGGAGGCAGGAGAACTGGGTTCAAATTCCAGCAAATTCTGCCTCCCTGTGTAACTGAACAAGTGGGTTGGCCTCCCTGTGCCTAAGCTCCTTTCTCAGTGAAACGGAGGCAGAAAGCCCCCTGGCCTACATCTCAGGGCCCTTGGAGGACAGCACGGATTGCGGGAGAGATGTCATTCCAAGCAGCGAAAGCCACGGATGAAAGCATGTTGCTGCTGTGACTTATTCCCATCTTCAGAGCCTCAATTCAGGCTTGAGGAATCAACTTGTCAACTGGATCCGAGCGGTCCCTGCCACCGGTGCTAATAGGAGGTGGCTGGAAGGCCACTTCCAACAAATGTACAGCTTGATGGCTTCTGCCACTCAGAGCTAGCCTTACTCATCACTTCCAACAGGGGGGCATCAAAGCACTGTGACAGCCCCCAGAGGGAGTATTTTGGGGGAAGAAGCATCATCACCACCGATGATGAGTAAGGCCTTGACCTTGGCTGTCGTGTGTGACCTTCCTCAGCCCTGCCACCTGGCCCTCACCTTGACTTTCCTTCACCCAGGTTTCTCCCTCTTGAGCCCCAGTGCCTGGGAATCCTAACATGGGGGACCCACAGAGGCTTCCCATGCCCCATGGCCAAACCCCCATCTCTCCCCCCAAGTTCACTCCTTTGTCACTGATGCTGTCCCCCACCCGGTTCTTCAAGTCACAAGCTCAGAGCTAACTTGTTTGCTCAAGCTGGAAACACTAGCATTGATTTTGCTCCGTGCTTATTGTAAAGCTGCAAACAACAGAAAACACATACAGTGGAGAATAAAAATGCCTTTGCTGTTTGCCCCCCAGAAATAGGGCTGCTGTCCATGTTTGGCGAATTTCTGTATTGGTTTGAACTCTCTCTGACAACAGATAGAAAATCCAATCAAGATAGGAGTTATGCGCTCATGTGATAGAACAATGCAGGGTGTTTTGGGTTTCAGGCATGACTTGATCCAGAGGTTCATGATGTCGAGGCTCTGCATTGCCTTCTCCGCAGTTCTTTTCCCCCTAGTCCTTCTTGTGGTGTCAGCTGGTCCAGTTAGGGTAGCAGCAGTGGCTGGGGGCGGGGGTGTGTGTCCCATGCTCTACACCAGCAGAGAAGGTGAGACCAGCTTATTCTTGGTTCCTGAGGAAGAGTGAGGAATCTTATTTCTCAGAGGTATTCTGACCCAGCCTGGAGGGGACCAAGGAAGACTTCCTGGAGGAGAGGGGCCCTGAACTGATCTTAAAGAACCATTTGTAGGGATAATTGAGAAAGCAAAGTGCCCTCTTACCTCTCCGGAATTTTGAGACTCCAACCAGTTCAGTCATGGGATTGAAGAGGCTGAAAGACCCCACAGGGTGAACGATGGGTCAAGGGGTCCAGTCCCACTTTGCAGACATGTGGCCCGGGGCGAGCTGGCCTCCTCTCCCTGAGCCTCAGCTTACCTACTGTAAGATGAAGACGGTATCCAGCCTGTGGTGTGATTAGAAGAGTCAAGGACTTCCCACATTTGCATTTACTAAACACGACTTGTTATTCATATTCTCGCTATCCATGACATTGTTATTGTGACCGCTTTGGTAGACCCCTTAGCCCTGTACCAGGAACACAGCAGGTGCCCAGAAATAATATTTGGGACCCCAGCCAATCATCCCCAGCTCCCTGGGGCAGGGCAGGCCTGGCTGGGTCACCTGACACCTGAAGTCCACCTGCCCCAAGGAGTGGTACCTCTGGCGTCAATAAGCAGGGAAGGCATGTTGAGGGATAGGCTCTGCCAGGACCCGAGCTCAGGTAAAACCGGCCTCTCCAGCAAGGTCTTTCTTCCTGCACTTGCTCACAACCCACCCTGCATGTCTGAGGAAGTTCCCAGGCTGGGTGAGTCCCCCACCCCCTCCATCCATCTGAACCTGGCTCTGTGTCTGGCTAACAGGCCATTCTTCTTTCCCCCTGGCAGGTGAGCCATTAAGCGCCAGGCCCGAAAACAGCAGCTTGCAGCCTCGAGACTAAGTGCATTCGCAACCATTAGCAAGAGGCCTCAGCCCGGCTCCTCGGGGCTAATGCACAGCCCACCCCCACCCCGCCCCCCCGGGGACTGCCTGTCAAGGCTCTGCCCTTAAGGGGAGAACAGAAGCCTAGAAGGAAACAGCTGAGGAGGTTCTGGGCCCACATGGACTTGTGTATAGGTTGTTCACTGTACAATGCTGCCACTCGGGGGGCCAGTGGAGCTGCAATTCAACCACCCCCCTACCCCTGCCACTTGCAAAGCTGAGGATTCCTCTCAGGCTGCATTCCACACAGACCTCTTCTAACCCATGCAAAGGAACTATAAAGGAGGGCTATGGCCTGTGTGCATTGCAGAAAGAAGCTATCTGAGAACCTGAGGACATCCATGGTCTTTCATTTTAAGTAGGCTCCATGCCCAGTGTGGAGTCTAACATGGGGCTTGAACTCATGACCCTGAGATCCAGCCCTGAGCTGAGATCAAGAGTCAGATGATTAACCGATTGAGCCACCCAGGTGCCCCCATAGTCTTTTTTTAAAATTGCATTTTTATTGACTTCCTTTTGAGGTCCAGTTCTAGGGATTATATCATATATTGATTTGTGTAAGTCCCACCCCAAGCAGGATACAAAACAGTTCTGTCACCCCAAAATCTCCCTCGCACTATGTGTTTGTAGTCATGTCCTCTTGCTCCAAGCCCTGACCACCACTGATTTGTTCATCATTCTAGTCTCGTCTTCTAGAAAACAAGAGTCATGGAGTAGATGCTCTTTTTTTTTTTTTAATTTATTTATTTGTCAGAGAGAGAGGGAGAGAGAGAGCCAGAGAGCGAGCACAGGCAGACAGAGTGGCAGGCAGAGGCAGAGGGAGAAGCAGGCTCCCCGCCGAGCAAGGAGCCTGATGTGGGACTCGATCCCAGGAGGCTGGGATCATGACCTGAGCCGAAGGCAGCCGCTTAACCAACTGAGCCACCCAGGTGTCCCGAGTAGATGCTCTTTTAAGATTGGCCTTTCCCACTCACCATTGTGGCCTTGAATATCCATCAAGTTATTGTGTGTATCAGTGATCTGTGCCTTTGTATTGCCGAGTAATGGTCTATGGCATGGATACGCTAAGTTTGTCTATCCACTCACCATCTAAGGACATTTGGTGCTTTCTAGATTGGGGCTGCCACAAATAAAGCTTCTGTGAACATTCATGTCTCTGTGTCTATGAACACACATGCCTTCGCGTGGACCTAAGTGTTCATTTCTCTGGGATACGTGCCCAGGAGTAGAACAGCTGCATCATATTGGATTAACTTTTTAAGAAGCTGCCCAGCTGTTTTTCAGAATGGCTGTACCATTACCGTTACACAGTCTCATCTGTAGTGTTTCAGTTGCTCTGTGTGCTTGTTAGCACTTGGTACTGTCAGGATTTTTTATTTAGTCATCCTAGTGAGTGTGGAATGGGGTCTCATTGTGGTTTTGACTTTCACGTCCCCAGTGGCTAATGATGTTGCATGTTTTTTCATGTGTTTACTTGTCATCTGTGTAGCCTCTCTGACCAAGTGTCTGTTCAAGTCTTTTGCCCATTTTTAAGTTGGATTGCTTTTTAATGGTCAAGTTTCCATTCTTTATGTTCTTTATGTATTCCAGGTACAAGTCCTTTGTCAGATGTGTGATTTGCAAATGTTTCCTTGCAACCTACAGTTGGTCTTTCCATTCTTTTTTTTTTTTTAATGTATTTACTTGACGGAGAGAGAGAGAGTGAGAGGAGAGAGAAATAGTGAGTGAGAGCTCAAGCAGGGGGGAGTGGTAGGCAGAGGGAAAAGGAGAATCAGGCTCCCCAGTGAGCAAGGAGCCTGATGTGGGGCTTAATCCCAGGACCCTGAGATCATGACCTGAGCCGAAGGCAGTTGCTTAACTGCCTGAGCCAAACAGGTGCTCCTGGTCTTTCCATTCTCTTAAGAGTGTCCTTTGCAGAGCAGAAGTTTTTGAAATTTTGGGGAAGTTAAGTTTATCAATTTTTTCTTTTATGACTTGTGCTTTATTATTATGTCTAAGAACTCCTTGATGAATTCTGAGTTCCAGAGATTTTCTCTTCTGTTTTCTAGAAGTTGTGGAGTGATAGGTCTTACATTTAGAGCTATGATCTACTGTGAGTTGATTTTTTTTTTTGTATGTGGTGTAAGGTAAAAGTCAATCTTCTTCTCTTTTTCTTTTTTGTCCTTCTCCATCCTCTCCCCCTTCCCCCCTCCTCTCTCTTCTTCTTTCATATATGGATGTCCAGTTTTCCCTCAGTATTTATCAAATGAATGAATGAAAGGCACAAAGGAGATCATAAGGCTAGCAAAGTGGGGGAGGCCAAGATTGTATACAATTCAATGGAGAAAGGATACTCTTTTCAATAAATGATGTTAGAACAATTGGACATTTGTTTGATAAAAAATGAACCTCAACCTCGTATCTCATACAAAAATTAACTCACAATGGATCATAAGTTAAAATTGAAATGGAAAGGCCACCAGCAACCACATCTATATCATATAATCTGGCCCCACTGTTGGGTAACACAGAAGTGGTGAGATAGGCAAGTGGGAACGGTAAGTCAACCAGGAACCTTCTGTGGTCGTTCCTGACCTGTCTGAGATTTGAGGATGGGCGTGAGGGCACCAGTACTCATCCCATGTGAACTCTGAGCTGAGCATTCCACTTAATGCTTTCTTTGCATCCTCTCATTTGTTCCTAAAACCAATCAACAAACTTTTAGAAGTTGGTGTTTTTATGCCCACCCTATGGGTAAGGATTGAGCTCAGAGAGGTTAAGAAACTTGTCAAAGGTCACACAGTAGAGGAGGGAACAAGGTTTGAACTCAGATTATCTACCTCTGCTAGAAACAGGGCGAGGACTGTCGGCCCAAACTAATGGCTGGTTCTACATTGTTGATCTGCTTATGAGATCTTGGTTGGGTGGGTGTGGGGTGTGAGAGCTTTTCTCCTAGGATTCTGGAGGGATCAGAGGTCTCCATTCTCCCGAGAGCCTCAGCTCAGTCCCCCTTATGATGATGCCTCCTCCTGGATAGCTTTTGTTCTTGGGAACTCACTAAACCTATCCCCAACAGTGGGGAGCCATCTGGGCCTGATGATGATGGATGCCTCTGTGTCCCGATATTATACCCTCCTGATGATGCACACATGTGAGGCTACCTGCCCAACCTGGGCTTCTTTGTGTCTCTGTCTTTGGCCCTGTACTTGGAGTCCCCACCTCCCGTGACTGGCCATTCCAGCCCACTGACCTTCTCCGTGTTCCTAGCGCATTCCCAACCCCACACCTTTGCTCAGGGAACCCTCTCTTCTTCTTCCCACTTGTTCAAATGTGACTACTGCTTCAGCATCCGGCTCAAGTCATGCCTTCCCCAGCAGCTCCTACGAGCTCTTCCTCTTCCTGCTGCTGATAAATACAGTCTAGTCCCATATGGTCGGAAAAGCTGGCATTTGGCAACAGAGCCTGCTAGAGAGGCATGGACTTTCTAGAGCCTTCTAGATGCAGCCAGGGATGCCTCTGGAGCAGTCTGAGCCCCAGGTAGGCTGTGAGCACACTGAAGGCAGGGGCTGAATTTAAATTCCCTCTCTGCCTGGCTCTCAGCCCATGTCTCGGGGTCCAACAGACCCACTTCGGCCACTTTCTCTCCATGTGGCTCAGCGTCTGGCATAAGCCGTAAATACTGAACGAGGAGCAGGAATTGCCATTGTTTTCATGGCTCTTACTCTCATTCCCAAGACGCTCTCTGGAGCAGTGTCACCGGCTATGGAAGGTGAGAGGGTCTGCTGTTCTCCGCAGAGAAGCCAGTCCTCCCAAGCAACAGTAAGCCTCCCCTCCCCTCCACTCCGGGAACCCCCACCTGGAACACTGGCCCTGTGCCCTGCTGGTGGCCTGCAGCGGCTCATGCAGCTCCCTCCAGCCTCCCCTCCAGGATCACAGGCTGGGGCAGGAGGGTGTGCTGCTTGGAATTCTTAGTCCCCCTCATAGCCTTGAGTTGACCCTCAGTGCGGCACTGAAGGGCCCCAGAGAGGCTGGGGTCAGGCAGAGGGGAGCAGCCTCTTGCCTAATGAAGTCTGTCCGGACCTCCTGCAGCCTGATTAGATTTTCTGATCCCAAAGGAGCTACCCTGGATCTTTGTTTTCCCCTAAACCTCATGAGCACCGGGCCCTGAATCTCCAACCAGCTCTGCTGTTCCAACCAGCCCACTGTGCCTACCCTGGCCCCAGCCTCCCTCACCTGATGCTGCTCCCACCACCCCTTCCTGCTCCTCTGACCTCTCTTCTTTTGCCTGACAGCTGGGGCTCTCTTTCTAGAACAGAGGACGTCTGATCATGTTACCTACGCCCTCCTAGAGAGTCCTACTACCTTCAACAGGGGCGTCTCCAGCATTTTCTTTTTTCTTTTTTAATATTTTATTTATTTATTTGACATAGACAGCCAGAGAGGGAATACAAGCAGAGAGAGTGGGAGACGGAGAAGCAGACTCCCCGCTGAGCAGAGGGCCAGATGCAGGGCTCGATCCCAGGACCCTGGGATCATGACCTGAGCCAAAGGCAGATGCTTAGCAACTGAGCCACCCAGGTGCCCCTCCAGCCTTTTCTATATAATTATCACCTGGGAATCCTGTTCAAATGTCGCCAAGGGAGGCCCCCAAGAGTATGGTTCCCTAGGTCTGGAGGGGGTGCCTAGGACCTGCATTTCCCAAGTCCGCCTTTGGGGCTGGGGCCGGGTGGGGGGGGAGCCCAGAGCCTGGCTCTCTGTTCGCCTTCTCATGCTCTGGCTCAAAACTCCTGGGACAGCAGGATGTGAACGGGAGCCTGTCCTTCTAGAACAGTGCGAAGGTGCGCCGTCAAGGACAGTGGCCCCAACCCAGGTTTCTTGTTCACGCTTTTTTCGCCAGATCACTCAGTGTGTCTGATTGTAGACATTTGATATGTGCACTTCCATCTGTACTCTTTTTTTCTTTTTAACATTTTATTTATTTATTTGAGAGAGAGACGGAGAGAGCACAGGCAGGGGGAGGGGCGGAGGGAGAGGGAGAAGCAGGCTCCTGGCTGAGCGCAGAGCCCAACTCAGGGCTCGATCTCATGACCCTGAGATCACAAGCTCAGCCGAAACCAAGAGTCGGATGTTTAACTGGCTGAGCCCCCCGGGCGCCCCTTCGTTTGCACCCTTGCCCAGGGTCCCACCCCTGCCAGGATGGACACGCTTGGACCTCAGCCCTTTATTTCCTCAACTGTAAGACAAGCTCCGGAGGGCCTAGCTTGGTGAGAAAAGCCCCTCAGAACCCCACTCCTTCTTGGGCCCCTGCGGACCCCCCTCCTTTCTCTACATGACCCTCCCGAATCCAGCCTCTGGTCTCTGAATGTCCCAGGCAAGTCCTTGCTTCTGTACCTTTATACGTGTTCCCTCTGCCTGGAACGTTCTTCTCCCACGCATCCTCTTGGAGAACTCCTAGGCATCCCTCAAAATCTGATTTAGGTTCCCTGATTCCGAGGGCCCCTCTGTGCCCTCACCCCTTCTCCGGTTGCACATACCTCGCTTTGCCATAATTATTATTTTGTTCAGTTGCTTCCTTGGAGATGGTTTATAATCTTTACTCTCATGGTTTTAGGATCAGAATATATGGCTTTGCCTCTGACTCCCATGCTTCCCCGGGTTCTGGACTTGGGTGTTGTCTTGAGCCAGTGCGTGGTGTAGAGGTCACGCGCCACTACCGTGACACCTTTCCTCCCGGCCGGCCAGCTCTGTGGGACCCGGGAGTGCGTCTCCGCATCTTTGGACCCTTAAGGGGTCCGGGATGGGACCTCTCCCAGAATGGACCCCCGGGAGGATGGGTCTGTGGGCAGCTCAGGGCTCTGCTGTTCTGTCCTCTGTCCCTGGAAACTGTCCCCACTCTGAATGCCATTGTTTACTGCCCTCCTGGAAAGGGCCTCCTGTCCCTCTGGGGGTCTCCAGCTGAAGTGAGAAAAGCCAGCGGGCCCCACGGAGTAAGCGAAGCCTGGGCAGGCCGGATGCACAGTCCTAGCTTAGGGAACGGTCTGCAACTCTGGCTGCCGGCCCCCATCGCACTCCCTCGGGGCCTGCCCGGTGTGGGGGAAGGAGGGCAGGGTGCCCGGGAGGCAAGAGGACTGGCCCCAGCTGCAGAGCTGAAGCTTGGATTTCTTGATCTCTCCGCTGCACCAAGAGGCGGAGGCAGCCAGGGCCCTGGAGATGGTCTCCATGACAACGGCTGCCACTCACTCCCCATCTCGGATGTAAATTAGTTACAATTTTATTAGTGTGCAGAATTTCAAGAGGCCGGATCCTGCTTTGGAAGGGAAAAGGATGGGGCGGTGGGGGGGGTGCGGTTTGCGGGGGAGAGTTTCCAAATGCTTCCTAGCCCCATGAGGACCCCAAGCTCCAAGGTGGGTCCATGCAGAGCAAACTGGGCCACATGCCCTCATTTATCTGTCAGCTGGCCTGGACTGGGGAGCCAGCCTGTGTCTGGAGAGGAAGGACACAGGCTGGGGGCACCAGTGGAGTGGCCAGTGGGCTCCCTGCCTTGTCTGGCCTCCTCCTCAGTGGATGGGGCAGGGGGGAGGTAGCTGAGGTCCCTGGGTCACTTGTTGGCTCGAGGGCACCTGGCTTGCTGGTGGCTTCCCCCCACCCCTCTCTGCTCAGCTGCCTCCCCCGGTGGGTCAGGGGTCACTGAGACACTGCTGGGCACCGAAGCAGACCCGCCAGAGCACTGCCAGGAGCCTGGATGAGCACAGGCGTTGGGGAAGGGAATGGTGGAGCCCTGGGTGCCAGGAGTCCGCACAGGGGCCACAGCCAATGCGGCTGCGTGGTCCCCAGGCCTTGGCCTTCTGGTGTTTGATGCTTGGAATGACGTGGGCATGAACACGTGTGTGTACACATACATTTCTTTCCCCGAGGAGGAAAGAAGGGACAGATTTGTCTTTTCCTAAGGCTGTTGTTAAAATTAGTTGTGTCCCCCAAGGCGCAGCCCACCGTGTGCGCCCCTGAGGTGTGGCGTTGCTTCTGCCACTGCAGAGAGTGGGCCCCGACGAGATGGCAGGCCAGCGACCTCATCAGGGACCCGCGCGGTGGTCACACCGAGGTCCCCTCCCAGGGGGCTTTAGGGCAGGGCCAGGTGCAGGGGTGGGGGCGTGGGGCAGATCAGGGAAAGCTCCTCGCAGGCATGAGTGACCAGGCTATCGAGGGCAGGAGGGGTGTGCCTGGCTGAGGGGACAGCCCAAAGGCAGGCTTGGGGACACGACAAAGCCTGAGCGAAGGCTCGGGACTCTGGAGGTTGGGAGGACAGGCGGGAGACAGATGCGTAGTTTGCCAGGGGAATATCGGGGAAAATGGATGTGAGGTTGTGGGAGTTAGAAGAAGCTGGATAAGGAAGCTTTGGAGACCAATGGACTGGCTTAAGAGGGGACAGGAGGCTGGCTGGCGGGACAGCAGGGGGGTGTTTACATGGTGGTCAAGCCTGTGTGCTCTGATGATGGGCCCAGGGTTTCCAATCCCAACTACTTCCCCCGACAGGAGGCTGGAGATGGGGTGCGGGGTTGGGGAAGGAGCCATAAATGGGAGACTTGCACATAAAGCAAAGCACTTTGGGCAGGGCAGAGCCTGGTACACAGGAAGAGCTTAATAAAGATTCACGCTATTATTTCATCCCATGTCCTGAACTCAGCCTTCCGTGGCAGTAAGTTACACGCTGGTGCTGCTCACAGGGCTTGCCCTGAGCCGAGGGATCAATCCTGCCCCAGGGCCCCTGGGGAGAGACACAAAAGTGTCCCTAGGTGACCTGACTTGGGAGGGGGAAGGGGGGAAACGGGGAGGGTGGTGAGTTAGGGGCGGGGCTCAGGGCCTGTGTCATAGGGCATTTGGGACAGGGCTAGGGCTTTGGCGACCACGGAAGCTCACTGAGCCCCAAGTGATGCCCGTGGTGGAAGGGGGGTGACGCCAGGAGTCAGGGTGAGGGCGACAGCTGTGCTCCATGCCTGGGAGTGAGGGGTCTGGACCAGGTGGCCCTGTGAGTTGCTTTTAAATAGGGGAGGTGGTCTGACAGTCTCTCGCTTGCCCAGGGGGCAACCAGGCCGTGGCCCAAGTAGACAGGAGTGTAGAACTTTCTTCTCTGTGGAGAGGGGGCCTGCCTTCGTGGCCTGCCCCTGCGGTCAGGGGTGGAGAAGCAGGCCTGTCCTCCTGAGGTCCAGCCGGCATGTGTGGGAGAGATGAAGGAACCGGGGTCTACAGGCGGGGAGCACCCTACCACCTTCTGGGATTCACTTGCGGCCAAGAGGCTGGCAGTCAGGCCCAGGGTGACTCTGTCCTGGAAATCACAGCTTCTATAGCAAGGGCAAAGCCCCTTTCCTAGCTCCATACTGCCCGATTCTGCCCGACCCTGGGGTCCATGGGAAGGTGAAGGTCTCCCAGACTTTCATGTGAGTTCGGTTTCTGCCAACACCACCTGCCCAGCTCCCCTCCCAAGGAGGCAGGAGCCTGCAGGGGGAGGGAGGAGGTGGCTAGGACTGGCTCACCTGTGGCCTGCTGCCTCCAGCCCCCCCCCCATTACAACTTGCCATATTTTGTGCCCTGAGGGCTGAGAACTCTAACAGGCAAAAGCCGGGATGGGACCGCCCACCCTGTACCAGTCATGTGTCTGACTAATTATGCCACACACCGGAAAACTTAATTAAATGGATGCTCAGTGTGTAATTTCAATGAGTTTAGAAGTAGGGGGAAATTAAACAAAAAGCCGCCACAGCCTGCCAGTCGCCCTTGCCGTGGCCAAACCCTGCTGGGCCCCGGGTGCTGGGGACCGGGGACCCTGGTCTGGCTCTGGTCGGCTATGGGGCAAATGCCTCCTCCCCTCAGGCCCCCAGAGGAAGTTTGGGCTCTCCTCTACACCCCGGCCCCAGTGGACCACACAGAAAGACACACAGACACGTATGCACACACGTGCACCCAGCTGGAGCCGCAGGAGGGAGCGGGTCCGCCCAGGGGGACAGGGAAGGTGGGGAAACTCTAAGAATCAGGGGCCACATTAAAAGGTTAGCCAGACAGGAGGATAAAAATCTAAGGAAAGGCCAGATAGGTAGAACTTAATTATAATGGAAGTCCAGCTGCCAAGCCTGATGGTAATCATGTCTGGGTCTCTCTCTGACCCTCTGTCTCTTCCTCCTTCTTTCTGTTGATCTTCAGGTCACACCCCTGCTCTGTGTTTTGTGTTCGAGGGGACCCCAGCTGCAGGGGGTCCCTGTCCGGCTGGGGACCCAGAGGGGTCCAAGGGGGAGGGACTTAGAACCCAGGGCAACAGCCAAGGAAGGGGCCTGGAAGGTTCGGAGAAGGATGGGGGGGCAGGAGGAGCTCAGGCCTGTGCCGCTGGGCAAGCAGGAGCCAGCAGAAAGGCTGGGCATCCTTCTGTTTTGTCCCAGGGCAGGGATTTGGACCATGCACTCTGTCCGTGAAGCAAATTCAGAAAAGCCAGGAGAGGCGTGCGAGGCAGGGGGAGAGCTGAGCTCTGGCTCAGCGAGTGCCACTGGGACGCTTAGCAGGAGCTGCGCATGGGCCCCGCTGCCAGGGGCCCAGTGCTCGGCAGGTGGGCACCCCCGGAGGAGGCCTGGCTCCAGTGGGGGAGACACAAAGGGAACAAGATGCTGTGGGGAGTGAGGATGGCCCAGGATCTAAGGGCGCCCCTCGTGCCAGGCAGCACCCCTCTCCAGACAGTCACTCCCCTCCCCATTTGCATATGGGGAAGCTGAGGCCGAGACCCTTAGGTCCCTGCCCAAGGCTCCCCACGGTTAAACCTTGCAGCTGGAGGGTTTGCCGAGGAACTGAGCAAAGCGGCAGAGTGAGGGTAGGCAGGACAGGCATTTCTGGGGAGAGGGTGTCTGAGCTGAGCTGTCCACCCCCCCCCAACCCCATCTGTGTGTGTTCTCTGGCCTGGTGCCCGGCTTTCCACACAGGCATCTCATCCACACCTCATGCGAGCCCATTTTCAAGAATAGGAGACTGAGGCACACAGAAGTTAGGGGACAGGCCTGAGCGCCTGTGGCCAGGGAGAGTCGCCTGGGGCTCAGCCCAAATTCGCTTCTGCTTCTCCTCCTGTGACCCACCACCGTGTTGTCCTGTCCTCACGAGGCCCAGGACAGTTCCTAGCACTGGGAGTGGCGGGGGTCTGGGGGCAGCTCGGAATGAAAAAAAAGATCCGCGAATTCAAGTAAAGAGGCTTTGCTGTGCAGAGAGTTGAGGTGGTTTTACCAATGTCCCCTGACCCTTCAAGGCCTGGTGGTGTCTGTCCCAGTGTGGGGACATCTGCCCGCTGCCACAGGGACAGCTCTGAAGACGGTGGCTTGCTGGGACTATGCTTCTTACGGGGATGAGACCTCCAGGCTGCTCAGGAACCAAGGAGAGGGAGGTCTCACTTCTCACGACTTCTGGTCCCTGGGTCCCTTGGCCTCCCTTGGCCTCCCTTGGCCTCCCTTGGCCTCCCTTGGCCTCCCTTGGCCTCCCTGCCTCCCCACCCACCGGCCCTGAGTGACACAGGCTCTGAAGCTGCAGGAGAGTCTGGGGTTACAGTCTGGGTTGGGGTCAGCTGGGCCTGGGTTTGAATTCTGCTTTGCTGTTGACCACTCTTGGACTAACGTCCTTGTCGCTGTGTCTCTCAACCTTGGTTTCCTGGTTTCCTTCTGGATTTTTTTTTTTTTCAAAAGATTTTAATTATTCATTTATTTGAGAGAGGGAGAGGGAGCTCATGAGCGAGGTCGGGGGAGAGGAAGTGGGAGGGACAGAGGGAGAGGGAGAGACAGAATCTCAAGCAGGCTCCACGCCCAGTGCAGAGCCTGATGCGGGGCTCGATCTCCCGACCCCGAGATCATGACTTGAACTGAAACCAAGAGTCAAACACTCAACCGACTGAGCCATCCCGGTGCCCTTCTTTCTGGGATTTTGCTAGGCAGTATGGCCCTTACCACTCCCGTTGCAGGTCCGTGTCACCTCCGGGGACAGACTCTGTGACCACCCTCCCCGGTCACTGCCCCGCTGATGTTCTCTCCCTCACTTGCGTGTTTATGGGTCTAAAGACTTCTTCGTCCACGTGGGGCAGGCACGTTTCAAAGGTGCTTGATAGATGCTGTTGAATGAATGAGTGAATCTGTCCAATGGGGACAACATGGCTCCCTCCCTCTCTAGAATGTTCTGGGTACCGGATGTCAAAGCTTAGCCGGGGCTGGGCTACCGGAAGCAGGCCTGATCAACCCAGACACCGGAGCCAAGCTCCCCAGTATCCGGGGCAAAGAACAGGGCGGAGATCTGGGGCATGTGGTGCCTTGGAGGTCTGTGCCCCAGAGCTCCAGGGACACTCCATTTCCTTGTCTTCCTTCCTTCCTCTTTCCCTCTCTCCCTCCCTCCTTCCCTCCCTCAAGCTCCCCCACCCCACCCCAACCCCGGCCCTTCAGAGCTCAGCTCTCCTAGGTTTCTCTGCTCCCCAAGTCTCCAAGTCTCCCCTGTCTTTTCTTGCCCACCTCACCCTGTCCCAGGGAGGGGCAGCTGGGGGCGGTGATTTGCAGCTCCCAAAGCAGCCTTCCCCCTGCAGCTGCACATCTGGGTCAGCATTTCCACATTCTGGAAAACCAGGGTTGCCGGAGCCCAGACCTGAAGCCCTGCTCTCCTCCCTTCTCCCCATCCTCTCCCTCCTCCCGCCCCCTCCTCCCTCTGCCACCCTCCTCCCCACTCAAGCCAGTATTTTTAGCTCCTACATCAGTGCGCAGGGGCTGCTCCCGGTGAAGCCTGGATGAGGTTTTATCTGTTGTGATAGCCCCAAGGGCAGCTGGCAGACTTTTCCCCTCTTAGGTTTGGAGCGCTCTCCCTCTCCCGGGGGGTCAGAGCCTCAGCTGGGTGAGGGGCAGGGTCTCGGCTAGGTTTGGAGCCCAGGCACAGCGTGCCCTCCCTCCCTCTCCCTGAGTCCCACCCCCCCCACCTCCTCTACCCTCCTCAGCCTGGGGGCCTTTGTCTCCGAAAGGCTGCCTCTTGCTTCTGCTGCCTCCTTCTCTTCTCATTACTCCTTTCCTTGGGCTGCTTCTCTCAAGGTTCCAGCCCCTCTCCCCTCGCTCCTCTCCCTCCCCGTCGCCCTCTCCTGTTCCACCTCTTCTTCCCTGCTGGCAGCTTTCTCCCCTCTCCCCTCACCCCTCCTTGCTTTCAGCAAGAGGGAAAAACCCCCCATGGACCAGGGACCCCAGCCTCCTCCCCATGCCCATGTCCTTCTGCCCCTGGACAACAACAGCAGGGGATTGTGTGGGGATGATGGGGTTGGGGGGGCTCCTGGAGCCCCTGTCTCCAAGGTTAACCTGCAGGGGAGCCCCACCTGGATATTCACGCCTTTCCACGCTGGCCCCAGTAGGACCCCCTGTTCTGTGGCAGGAGCCCCCAGGACAGCCTGCCCTTCACCGGCCCAGGCTGCAGAGTCCTCCTGACCCAGATGGTCTGGCTCCCTTAGGCGCTTCTTCTCCACAGACCTCCCTTCCCTTTGCGGATGACCACTTCAGATAAGCAAACCACTGTCCTCCAGCTCTGAGCGGCTCCCAGGCCTGTCTGGGTCTCACCCCTGCAGCCGCTGAGCACTTACCTCCACGTGGAGCTCCTGACATTTCCAGGGCCTTGGAGGCCCAGAGAGGCAGAGTCCCTGCCCGAGGTCACACAGTCCAGGCTGCTCCCTGGGAGAAGAGTGGTTTGGGGCTTGGGGGCTCAAGGGCGGGGAGCCTGAGGCCCTGAGGGACCCCACTATGTCCTTCTAGGTTGTCCTCCTTCTAGAGCCAGTCCTCTCCCTGGGTCAGTTGGGGAGGAGGGGGCAGTGCTGAGGGAGCCACCTTGGGCCGCCTGCCTCCCCCCAGCCCCAGGGGCTGCCTCAGGATGTTATGGGGCCAAAGTGCTGCACTTGTCCATCTGGGCCCCCTAGGACTCCCCCAGCCTCAGCCCCCAACCCTCCTCTCAGGACCCCTAGCTGTGCTCTGGGCTCCTGCTCCTTCTCCCCTTCCCCCTCTTTCTCTCCCCTCCTCTTTTCTCCCATCTCCCTGGCCTTTTCTCTCCCCATTCTGCTCCCGGGGCTCTCCCTTCAGGATCCTCCTTCCCCAGGAGGCCCTTCCCTGGTGTCCCTCTTCCTTCTGTTGTCTCCCCTCCCTCTGAGGCCCTCTCCCCAGTGGCATTTCCCTATTTCCAGCTTTCTCCTTCTTACATCTCTCTCTCCTCCCTCTCCCATCCTGCTGTTTCTGCCCACCCCGCCCACCCTAACACACACCTTAGCCCCCTGTCCATCCTCACTGCTGCAGTGGCAAAGGCGAGGGCTAGCCGTAGGAGCAGGGGACAGGAGGGGACCCCATACCCCTCCCCTGGGTCCCCACGCCTGGAGGCACCTCCTGGCTTAGCCTAAGCTCAGAGGATCCTGGGCCCAGCAGGCTCCAGGGTTTGGCGCCCGCCTTTTCTGGGGCCTCGGGGGCAGGGACACCCCCTAGCAGGCTGAAGCTTCTGGAAGGCCAGTACCCCAGAGTGCCCTCCTGGATCACCATCACAATGCAGGGACCGGCCATCAGGGGCAGCCTTGAGGACAGGGGGGTTAGGTCCAGGGTGGAGTGGCACAGACAGTCACAGTGAAATGGTGTGAAGAGAGAGAAGCCGCACAGGCCATCAGGCCTCCTGGGGCGGCCACCAGCGCAGCCAGGGAAGGGCCTGGTCTTCCATGCCCCCCCGGCCACCTAGGCACCAGGAGGACACGGTGAGGTCCACCGCTCCTCTCACTTGTCCCTTCTGTTCTCCTAGGTTCATAGGAGCTGGGGCCTGGAGTCTGACAGCCCTGGGTTCGACTCTCACCCCCTGACTAGTTGTGCGATGTGGGGGGGGTGGGTAACGGCCCCCCCACCCCCGCCCCCTGCCCAGGGCTCTGGGTTTCTTTGCCTGCAGCATGAGGCTAACTCAGCTGCCTGCCCAGAGGGCCACTGTGAGGGCTTCTGTGGGAGCTGCTACTCCTGTCCCCCTGACACCCCCATTTCTCCATCATTCCACCAACCCCAGCTGCATGTCATTGGCCCAGAGTCCTGGCTCTATCCCGGAGCCAGTCACTGGACCCACGGAGTCTCTGTTTCTTCCTCCGTAAAAGGGGGCTGATGAGAGTGACCCCAATGGGGGCTGCAGCTGTGCTGAGATCATAGGGGAACACGAGCTGGGCTGAGGGTTTCATTGGGAGTGGTTGTTCTTAGCTGTTCTGTTTTTACATACTCAGCTCTATCCTCTGTCCCACGAGAAGGGCCTGAAGCTCTGGGGCCCTGTCCCCGCAACCCTTTGTGTGCCCAGGCAGAAGACGGAGTAGTGGGGAGGAGAAAGGGACAGGGCCTGCAGGTGCTAAGCCTTCCCCCCACTATGGCTGGGGTGGGGCAGGGGTCTTAAACCCCTCCCTGGCTCTGACACAAGTCCCGGGCATTGGGACGTTACCTGCTTGCGGATCTGGCTTTGTCCCCAGATGGGCAGCTGGCCAAGGAAAGGAGCCAAGGGCTGGGAGGAAGGGCTGAGTGTGGGAAGGAGAGGGTAGGGGGACCAAGGTTCAGAGAACCCTCTTCACTAGGGGCCTCCCCGTGACTGCAGGAGCCAGGAGGACCCCAAGACTTAAGGAGCATTCAGTAGGGCTCAGTCTCCAAAAGCTGGAGTTACTACTGTTCTAGCTCCGACAGGGAAACCCGTCTTCCTTGGGCTGGCGGGTGTCTCCTTGCTTCCATGGCACCCGTACCTCTATGGGACTTTCCCCGTATTTATAAATCGTCACCTGGATGAAGGGACCTGGGCTTTTTCCCTGCTGCCTCTCAGGATGGGTTGGAATCATTGAGGCATGACTAGTTGTTCAAGGAGTGAGCAAGCGAGTAGTAACTTGACCCGGGCTCAGTCTGGCTTTTCCTGGAAGACCCGGCTCAGTGGTGCCAGAGGGAGCCTCTTGCTCTGTCCTCTGAGCCTCTGACTCTGCCCTGGTGGGAAATAGTCTGGTTCAAGAACGGGCAAGTCCCGGGGGGTGGGCCTCACCCTTTCGGGGTCTGGGCCATCCCTCTCCTGTTCTCCCCTGGGGTCATGGCCTGCGCACACACGTTTCAGGTTTGCCAGTCCTTGCTCCCTCGATGTCCTTCTTGGGTCCCAGGGCTGCTTGCTTTGTGGGGCCAGCCCCCCTCACTCCCCTGCTTTGGTTTTCTTCCCTATTCACTTGCCTCTGGACAAGCTGGCCTCCTCCTGTTGGCTGGTTTCTCAGTCCCCTCGTCTACTCCCAGGCCCTCTCCCCTCCTGACTCTCCCAAGAGATCCTTTGCATTTGCCTTTCCCTCTGCTGGGAACACCATTCCTCTTACTCTTGGCTGGGCTGCTTCTGACCAGTCTCCCTTCCTCCCAGGCAGCCCCAAGCTCTCTGCAGTGTGTGCCCCTCCCTGGACTTGAACCAGCACAAGGCCACTGTCCACAAAGGCACTTAGCATTGTCTGTGAGCATCTTTTTCCCTGGGCTTCTCTCTGCTTGTCACCTGGCTCTCTCCTCCATAGAAAGCTCCATGCGGGCCCGGGCCTGCATCTGGTTTGCTTATCATCGCCTCCCAGTGCCTCCCAGTGCCTCCCAGTGCCCCCCCAGTGCATAGCTTGAGAATCGCTGCATTACCAGAGCCTAGAACAAGGCTTAGCATAGAGTACACACAGCAGTGAATGAATGAATGAATGAATGAATGAATGAGCAGATGAAGGAAAGACTGAACAAATGAGAAAATGAGCTTTGGAATGAGCTTCGGAATCAGACGACCTGGGTGGTGTCCTTACCAGCTCACACACCTGCATCAATGACTTAGCCTCTCTGGGCCTTAGTTTCTTCATCTGAGAAAGGGGGCTACTAGCAGAGTCTGCCTCTCGGGGGGCTATGGGGATCGAGCGGCAGTGTGTGAGAGCTCTAAGTGCGCCCTAGGAGTATCAGACAGGATTTTCAGAAATGCCAACTCTCCATTCCCCACCATACCCCCAGCGCTCTTCGTCTCCGGAGACGGAACCTCCCACTGTTCACGATGACGCAGTCATCCTCGACTTTTCTTCCTTCCACACCCACGGCCCATCCTTTGGCAAATCCTGATGGGTTTTCTTAAAATACACCCCACATCCAGCCATTTTTATCTCCCCACCGTTGCTGTCCCCGACCAGGCCACCACCATCTCTTGCCTGGACTCTATCAGCCTCTAACTGGTTTCCCAGCTTCCCTCCCGCCCCTACAGTCTGTGCTCTGCTTGCAGAAACCAGAAATTCTTTAAAAACACAAATCAGGGACGCCTGGGTGGCTCAGTTGGTTAAGCAGCTGCCTTCAGCTCAGGTCATGATCCCAGCGTCCTGGGATAGAGTCCCACATCGGGCTCCTTGCTCAGCGGGGAGCCTGCTTCTCCCTCTGCCTCTGCCTGTGCTCGCTCTCTCTCTCCCTCTCTCTCTGACAAATAAATAAATTTTAAAAAATTAAAAAAAAATAAAACAATTAAAAAAAATACACAAATCAGCCCTGGGCTCACTTTCGCCCTCTGCCCTACATTGGCTCCTAGGCGTACCTAGAAAAAAAATCCGAGGTTTCAAGGTGATCTGTGTGCTTCGCTCCCTGCCTCACGGCTCAGGGCAGCAGGACGTGCCACCTCAGGGCCTTTGCACTTGCTGTCCTTCCTGCTGCAGACCTCTCCTGAGGCTCACTCCTTCCCTGCACCGGGCCCATGGTCACCCCCTCACCTCAGTGAACCTTGTTTTGGAACTCCAGCCCAGCCCCTTATCACCTGCTTTCCTTCCCTTGTCTTCCTCCCTGGATCCTGGGATGGGTCTGTTTCTTTGTTCTTTGTCTCTCTCTTCCCTAGAACATGAGCCACACCAGCGTGGTAAGCTGATCCTGCTGCCTGCTGCTTCCTGGTGCATGGGATGGTGCCTGGCAAGGGCGTGAGCTCATGGACAGTCACAACCAGACACACAAATGAATGAGGGCTGTGGTCATTATCAGTTATCCTCTTCAAAAGCTAGAGAAAAGCAGGCCGAGAGGGGAGGTCATGTGATCGTGTCTAGTGAGAAAAACTCCAGCGGCCAGAGCCTGCCTGTTTTCTGCCAGAGACCAGTTGGCTTTCTGGGGTCGGGGCTGGGCCGGCCTCTGCTACTGGCTCCTGCAGAAAGGCCAGGCTGACTCGGCTCTGGCTCCTCTGTGAGAGGGAAGAGGCGGAAGCAGAGGGAGCACCCCCACCCCTGCTCCTCCCCAGGCCTGAAACGGTCCCGGAACATGACTCTTGGCAACCAGGTCCTTCCCAGGGATCAGGTCCAACGCAAGACCAGCACGTGAAGGGGTCTGCTTGAGGCCTCACAGCTGGTAGAGCAGAGCCTTCCAGAAGAGCGTTTGGCTCTTCTTTCTTCTTCCAATGGCATTAACTTGGCACCAAAGCGCTGGGGTCCTCTTTCCCATTATTACCCTGCTCCTTCGGCTGGATGTTTCCAGACAGCCCTTCCCTGCAGGAAGATTCCTGGTGTCCGGAGCACCTTGTGAACTGGCCACTGTCCCTGGGTAGCTCCTGCAGAGTTTGGGGTCCAGGGCTGAGGCCTCATCCCATCACCTTCTCTATTTGTCCCATCTCTGCCACCACCCCCCACCCCATCACCCTTCCACCACCATCTCCAACAGCACCGCTGTTAGCAGATAAACTGTCTCTCCTTAAAAACATGTAGCAGTCCTACCGCCCACCCCGCCACCTCAGAATGTGACCTTTTTGGAGAGAGGGTCTTTACAGAGGTGATCAAGCTAAGATCAGATCAGTAGGGCGGGCCCTAATTGGATATGACAGCGTCCTTCTAGAAAGGGCGGTGTGGACACACGGTCAGACACACGCAGAGGGAAGACGATGTGAAGACGCACAGAGGACACCATGGGAGGACAGACACTAGAGGATGAGAATGACGCATGCAGAAGCCAAGGGACACCTGGGGCCCGAGAAGCCCTGAGAGAGGCCTGGAGCGGGTCCCCTCCCCCCGCACCTTCGAGGGCTCACAGCCCTGCTGATTTGGATTTCTGGTCTCCAGAACTCTTCAACACTACATGCGAGTTGTTCGAAGTCGCACGGGTTGGTATAGGTTAGGCAACCCCAGGAAATGAATACAGCCACTCTCCGCATCACCAGCACCGCCCTCGTCACCGCCACTGGCACCCCGGCATCCCAGCTGGCATCCCCACTCTATTGGTTTCCCGGGGCTGCCTAACGAATGACCGCAACCTTAGTGGCTGCAACCAAGATCATTCTCAGACTCTTGGAGGCCAGAGGGCCAAAATGAAGGGGTCAGCGGGGCTGTGTCCCTTCCCAAGACCCTGGCAAGAATCCTTCCCTGTTTCTTCCCATTTTAGGGGACTCCAGGTGTTCCCTGGCTTGTGGCTGCATCACTCCCCTCCCTGCCTCAGTCTGCACTTGGCCTTCTCCCCTTCCGTATCCCGCTCTTCTCTTCTGTCTCATATAAGGACACTCGTGATGGCGCCGAGGCCCCACTTGGGTAATCTAGGATGATCTCATGTCAATACCCTTAACTTCATGACATCTACAAAAATTTTCCTTTTTCCAACTCAGGTCACCTTCATAGGTTCCAGGGATGACGATGTGGATGTATCTTTGCGGGAGGACATCATTCAACCCATGACAACCACCAGCATCTCCCCCCTTCCTCACCATCAGCAACATCGCCACCATTAAGTATTAGTATATACCAGGGTTAGTCCCAGGACCTTTCTTGGAACACCTTTATTCCTTAAGACAACCCAGGGCTGGTACTGTCATCCTCACTTAACACACAAGACCGTGGGGGCCCAGAGAGAAGAATTCATTTGTCCCGGGTCTCACTTAGAAGTATGTACTTGAACTCAGGCAGTCTGACTTCAGATCTTCCTGCCCCCCAGCTCCTGAACTTCTGATCGTGCAGATAATTCTACACAAGGATCAGAGTGGGGGTAGTAAGCACTCTAAAGGAAGACGAGGCTCCTGGGTCCTGGTCCAGGTTCCGTCTTTAACCAGTGGCAGATCTCTGTCAGGTTTCTTCCCCTCTCTGGGCCTCAGTTTGCCCACCTGTAAAATAGGGAAGCAGGAGAGGTTGGTCTGCATCATCTCCAAGGTCCTCCTCGCTCTGGATGACGCTGGGTGTCATCTGTCTTCTCAGTCCGTTCAAACACTGCCCAAGGCCAGGACTCTCACATCCGGTCAAACTCTGAACTGGCTGCCAGAGATGACTTTTGCTGGGAAGGCCAGCCCAGGGGGAGGAGTGGAGGGCGGTGCTGCCTTCCCATATCAAGGAGCTGGCAGCAAAGGACTGGGGAAGCACTGGGGGTAGGGGTACTCTCTTTTCTTGGAGCCTGTGACTTTTGATTCATGCATTCAGGGAGGGCTCCAAAGCTGAGAGCTGGTGGAAGCTGCGGACAGAGCTGAAGATAACTTTATGTTGCTGCACCCGCGCCCCCCCAGACCCAGGGGCTTTAGTTGGGGACCAGATTGTCGATTTAGACTCCAGAGAGCTGGAGAGGAGATCCGGGGCCTGGAAAATCCCCCGCTGATTATCTAAGGCCAAGAGAACAGGAGAGGCTACAGGGACCAAATCCCAAGCCTCCTGTCCTTGGAAGGGGGATAAAAGCTCAACATAGGTTGCAGGTGGGGGTGGGGTGGGGGGCTCTGAAAATTAAGGTTCCAAAACCTGGTCTGTTCATTAGGAGTCACTGGTTTATAAGTATAAACATCTTTTTAAAAATCCTTTTTATAAGGTGAACTGCAGAGTCCCTTTTTTCCTCTGGGTTCTGTCTGGAGCAGCAATTGCCTTTCAGCTAATAATGTTCAAGAGTGGGGAGTTGAGTTAGGGACAGAATTGCAAACTTTAATTAGCAGGATGAGATTAGCATCCCAGCAGGGGCCTGGGGGCTGGGGGCGTCCTTGAGGCCCATCAGATCCCTGTGGACTCACCTCCCACAAACCCCCCAGCTGAAGGCTCCGGTGGGGTAAGCAGGAGCCAGGCCAGCCGGAGCTTAGACCTGCCGAGTTAATCTTGCCCTGCTGGGCCTCCAGCTGAGCCTCACCCTGGTCCAAGGCTCCCAGTCCAGCCACTGGCTTTCGTTCCCCAGCCTCTGCCGGCTTTGTCCCTGCGGGTGTCTAAGCAGAATAAAAAAAAAACCAAAAACTGTGTAACCTTGGGGCGGTTGCTCACCCTCTCCGGGTATGGGAGTCTAAGTAGGGAGGCGGGGAGGTGTGTTGGAAGCCAAGCCCCAGCGGGGGTGGAGGACTACGACCCTCCTCCCTGCACACCCAGGGCTCACGCAGCACCAACCTGCCCTTGCTCGGCTCAGGCAATGCTGAGAATTTTCTGGTCTTTATCTGGTTTAGTTTTAAGTGCTTCCAACGGCAGCCGAGCTGTTCCACCACAGTCCCCAGGAAATTGGTCCACGTAGGACGGAGCCTTCCCGAGAATGAAGTCATCTGTTCCTTTTTTTATTTTTTGTTGCCTTTCTCCTTCAGCACGAGTCCCCCGGCCTCTGCAGTCTCTCCGGGCGCACACACGCCCCGCGGCGGGGCTCGGCCAGGCTGGCTGGGGGAAGGGGCGAGGGGCAGGACCCCCGCGGGGGCCGCGTCTGCCCGGGGGTCGCCCCCTGGCCGCCCCGCCCCCACCCCCCGCCTCCCGCTCCCACCCGCGACTTCCCCGGGCCCGCCCGAAAGGTGAGCTCCCGGGAGGCCGCCCGCGCTCCGGCGCGGCCCGTTCGGCAAACAATAACAGTAAATAACGCTCCCTTGTCAACGTAATAAAAACGGAAACGGTTACAATGTTTTTTAATAAGCGTCCCCCATCAATCTGCCTCCCTCCGCCCTCCCTCCCGGGCCGCGGGCACCGGCGGAGAGGGGCGGGGAAGCAGGGGGAAGGCTGGGGCGCCGGGGCGCGCTGGCTGGACCGGGGCGCCGGCGGAGGACGCCGCCGGGGGAGGCGGCGGGGGGGGGAGCGGCAGCGCAGCAAGTGAGAGACGAGGGGGCGCGGGCGGCCGGGGTCACGCGCGCCAGCCGAGCCGGGAAGCGGCCGCGGTGAGTAACACCGTTGCCATGGCGACGTGGCCGCGAGGAACAGGAAGCGGCAGAAATAGCAGCCGCGGCAGCCCACGCCGCCCGGCCCCTCCCCCCGCGAGCCCGTTGCCACGGAGACCGGCTGGAGCGAGGCTGCGCAGGCGGCCGCGGCCTCCTGCGCCCCGGCCCGCGCATGCGCCCCGGGGCCTGCCCCGCGCGGGTGGCGCGGCGGCACTCGCTGCAGCCCCGGCGCCGCCCGGACCCTGAAGCCGCCCGGCAGCGCTCTGGGGTGCCGAAAAAATAATAATAATAAAAAAGGAAAAACTGTTTGTTGTCCGCCCTTGTTAGGCAGCCCCGTCTTTGTTCCTGGCCGGTTCGTCGGTTTCCCGGCGCTGGCAGCCGGAGCCGAGGGGGGCAGGGACGATTCAGCCGGTGTCCCCAGTGTTCTCTGAGCGCCGGGCCGCGCGTCCGGGTCGCCGAGGGGATCCCTGGCCTCCCCCTGGGGGTGGGGGACTTCTCCTAGGTGATGCCCAGGGACGCCCCCAACCCCCCGGGTTTCCCTGCTCCTTTTCGCGTGCCCTTCCCCAGATCCTAACCGGCAGAGAGCACAGAAGGGGAAATGAAATCCCGCCAAATCCAGGCTCCCTCACCGTTTCCGGGTCGCCAGAAAACTCTGAAACAGTCCACCCCCTTCCCCCAAGGAAGTTGAGGGAAACCTAAATGTTTCATAAACAAAAGCACTCTCCAACAACTTGTTTACGTGAGAGCGTGTGTGTGTGTGTGTGTGTGTGTGTGTGTGTGTGTGTGTCTGTCTGTCTGAGACTGTGGAGGATTTTTTTTTTCTTTCCAGATTTTGTTTGGTTTGTTTTTTAATAAGGGTCAGAGGTCTGGGTTTCTGCGGGGAAGGGGAAGGGTCATCTCTGATGGACAGGCCAGGGGGGTCCCCGGAGGACAGGTCACGGGGCCTGCGGAGCTGGGCCATGAGCCAGAGCCTCCCCATCTGGCCCAGCTCCTCGCAGGCAGGGGCGGTGTGAGTGGGTGCTGGGCCCTCAGGGCTGCTCCCCAGGGTATGGCTCTGAGGTGGGGGGGCAGCCAAGGACTCTGGGACCTATCTCCCCTGGGTAGGACAGTTGTCATTTTACTTGCCCCTGCTCTGGTCACACTGGCCAAGAGGGAAGACAAGCAGAGTAGCCCATGTCTCTGGGGTTTTCTCTATTGGAAAGGGTTGGCTTTTGTTTTTTGTATGGGGTGAACTCAGCCTAGCAGTGCCCAGGTTGACCAGATGGGAATGTAGGCAGCCAGTGTGTGAGGAAGGGGGAAGGGGACTGCTGCTTCAAACCTCCAACTCCTCTCCTCTCCTCCTACCCCCAGCCAGCCTGGTCCCCTGTGTGGCCTTGTACTGGCGGGGGGTTGGGCCACTCAGCCTCCATGGAGCGAAGGAGAGAGTGGGGACAAGGGGTGATGTTCCTTCCTTCCTCCTCCTGTCACCTTTCCACACGTGGGAGAGGACCCCCAGCCCTGAAGGGGAAGCTTCTGTCTGACGTCCCAAAGACTTCAGGTCCACTGTGGCAGACTTAGAATCGTCATCAGCCCTCTCCTTTTAGGAAGAAACGAAGGCACACTTAGAAGGCAGCTGGGAGCAGTTGCTACAGCAAGGAGAAGACCCCACTTCTGTCCAAGGACAGTAGCTGGTGCTGAGAACCAGGCCTTCAGAGCCAGAGCTCGGGGGCCCCCCTGAAGCTTGAGCACCTGGATGATAGGGACAGTGACATGCCCACCTCCCATGTTGTGATCATTTCTTAAAGTGACGCATAAAAGCTCCGAGCAGCAACTGACACAGAGTAGGTGCTCAGAACAAGGCAGCTGTTATAGGAACTGGAAGGGATTTACCACTCTCCCTGGCGTGACCCAGATTGCCACCCTGGAGCCTTGAGACTCTGGGCTTGGCTCTCTCCCAGGGCAGGTCCATCTTTGTCACAGGCTCCGCCACCAACAGTACAGCCCAAGGCAAGTCACTTACCTTCTCTGGACCTCAGTTTTCCCCTCTGGTAAATGGGACAACATCACAACAATCACTGGTTGTGAAATACCCTGTGCCAGGCCCTACACCCGGGTCTGGACATTTCCTTACCTAATTCAGCCTTCAGATCAGCCCTCCTGAGGACCACCACGATACATGCCACGATGCTCCTGATTTCCCAGGTGAGAGGACAGGGCCTCAGACAGGTGAAGCCTCTTGCTGGGGATCACAAGGCTGGAAGGTGGCACAGGACACAAGGTGGTCGAGGCCTGGACTGTCACGCACCCCTGAAAGCAAGCATCGTGTTTGTTACTGCGCATCCTCTGACCTATTCCTGATTCAGGCCATGGGCCCCTCTGCATCCTTGAGTTCAGCCGTTCTGGATTCTTCGGAAACTGGCAGGGACCCAGCTCCCTTAGTGAAAGATCCCCTTGGGGGCACATGAGGGGCAGCTCGAGGAGAGTCAGGTCGGCCCCACGCAGTCTCTGCCACCGATGGGCAGCGCCCAACCGCTCTCCCATCCCCCTTGTCCCTTCCTGCCACTTACACTGAAGGGCTGGGGTCCCTAACACACCCAGGTGGACGTGTGGCATCCAGATGGTGCAGTTAATTGCGCTGGAAACTGTAAATCTCTGTTATTATCCCCGCTCCCCCTCTGCTCTGCTGTGCCGTCACCTCAAGGCACTGGAGGAGGGGTGGGGGGGTGGTTGCTGCTCAGCAGCCAGGGAGGAAATTGCCCAGTTGTGACTTCCACTGCCTACATTTGAATCCTGCCCCATCACCACCTCCTGGCTGTGTGGCTGTGTGACTTAATCTCCCTGTTCTTCTCCCATTTGCTCCTCCATAAATGAGGGAGGCTTACAGCACCTGCCCAACCCTGATGTGGGTGAGCGCCCCCACCCCCCTGCCTGGCTCCAGAGGGACCTCAGGATGTTACTGGTTTATAGCAAGGGCTTCTTCTGCGCGCTGAGCGATATAATGTGTTCGCTCAGTGAATTCTTGGGCAAACACATTTTTAGCCCATTTCACACACACAGGAAGCGGCAACTCAGAGAAGGCAAGTGAGTGGCGGAAGGCCACACAGCCGATTAGCAGAGGACCTAGGATTAAAGGAGGCAGCCCTGTGTGGCTCCAAAGCCTTGCAGTGACCTCAGGTTCCTAGCCTCCCCACTGGAGTCCCTCTGGGGCTCTAAACCAAGGTCTGCAGGGATAGCATCATTAGCCCTGCCTGGAGCTGGCTTCTATAACCCAGGTCTGAAAGGCACCGGGTTAATAGGTCTTTTTTTTTTTTTAAATAAAGTAATTTTTTTAAAGATTTTATTTATTTATTTGACAGACAGAGATCAAGAGTAGGCAGAGAAGCAGGCAGAGAGAGGAGGAAGCAGGCTCTCCACTGAGCAGATCCCAGGACCCTGAAATCATGACCTGAGCCGAAGGCAGGGGCTTTAACCCACTGAGCCACCCAGGCGCCCCAGGTTAATAGGCCTTTAATAAAGCTGGCAGAGGCGTCTCTATCTTTCTGGGGCAGGGGCCAAGGGGCCTGATATGGCCTATGTGTCCTAATGACAATGCTGGGGAGGGGGGAAGGAGCCTGCTCACATCTCAGAGTCCATCCTCTGTCCCTCCCTGCCTAAGTCACTGGATGCTTCCCAGCGGGGGACAGTCATCCATCCATCCATCCATCCATCCATCCTTCTACTCATTTACTCACTCACTCATGTCCACCTTCCCTTCCATCCACCCATCCAGTGTTTACTGTGCAACCATCTTGAGCCAAATCTTACCTTAGGTGCCCAGTTTCCCTCCCTCCAAGGGTTTCTCATTCTAAAAAAAGGCAGTAAACAAACAACTTACTTTGCATTCACAGGATGCTGGGAGAGAGGACATCGCAGGGGCTCTGACACTGGTCTGTGCAGACCCACCTCAGCCGGGCTCTCTAGACGACCCCCCTCCAGGCTGACATGGACAAAGAAGGGGGTGCGCCGTGTTCTCCCTTATTCTGTGATTCTAAAATTTCAAGTAGGATGAGAAAGGTCCTAATCAGCCCATTGCCACTCTCATCCCTCGGATCTGTCCTTGACGCCCATGATGTCCCCTGGTGAGACCCAGGTCCAGTCCAGCTGGCCCAGATAGTAAACAATGGACTGAGATGGGGTCAGGGACAGAGTGCTGGGCCAGCAGGCAGGGTCAGGTCCTGACTGTGTCACGCGGCATGTGGCCCTGGGGACCTGATCTCCCAGAGTCGTCCTTCAGCTCTGCTGAAATGCCCTGGAGGCCCCGGGAAACCTCAGCCAACTGGCTTTGGCCAGTGCTGTTCATTCAGTGGTCACCATTTGTTCCCTCCTTCACTCAGCAAATGTTTATTACTGTGACTTGTGCCATATGCTGGGCCCCTGGTGAGGGACGAGATCAGACTAGATCTGAAAGTCTGGGGAGAATGACGCACAGGTGCCACCCCGATCACCAACTCTCAGTGGGTGAAGGCTGTATTGAGACACTTGTGTTGAGAAGGAATCTGAGGCTGCATCTGGGCTGAGAGAGTGCTGGGATCAATTAGTAATGTCTGCCATGAACACAGACAGGGGAGCATCAGCCAATGCTTTGTCTGGTCTTAATACCAGGAAGGACCTGGTGACTGTGGCTGGCCTGCTGCATGAACTTGGGCAAGGCATTGCCCTACTGTCTGCTTCTTTTTACCACTTTGTGAGGCACGGATGCTGACATAAGACTCTGCGTACTCAGGGGCAGAAGGAGCTACAGCAGGAGAGCCCAGACTTCCTGTTTTAACCCACCCTGCTCTGGCCTCACAAGAGGACCAAATGTGATGTGCCCCATGTAAAACCACACAGCACTCCAGAAACATGTGGCGGGGGGTGGTGGAAAGACCAGGGTCTTGGAGCTGTGGCAAGAACACAGGAGGGGCGCCTGGGTTGCTCATTGGGTTAAACCTCTCCCTTCAGCTCAGGTCATGGTCTCGGGGTTCTGGGATTGAGCCCTGCATCGGGCTCCCTGCTCAGTGGGGAGTCTGCTTCCCTCTCTCTCTCTCTGCCTACCTCTCTGCCTACTTGTGATCTCTGTCTGTCAAATTAAAAAAAAAAAAAAAAAGAACATAGGAATGCCAGGTCCCCAGCTTCTTCATCTGTACAATGGGATGGCTGGAGAATGGACATGCTGAGGGGTCTCCCACATCTGCTGTCTTGGGATGCCTATGAGGCTGAGGCCGCTGGAGGCTGGGGGGAGGAAGTGAGAACGGGGCCTGGGACGGCTAGAGCACCCCAAGGGGAGGCCACCTCTGCTGTCTTCAGAGGGGTGTTGGCTCCACTGGGAGATCACATTCCCAGGCACATCCCCCTGGATGCTCTCCCAGAGCAAGGAAGGCAAGAGGGAAGAGAGTGGGGAACGTGGGGAACCCAAGAAGGGGCAGAAAGGCTGAGCCCCTTGACCAGTGGGAGTCTGGGCTCTGCAGAGGCCCTGGAAGGGAAGGCCCCCACAGCCCAAGAGCTGGAACCTAGAGACAGTGGCCTGGGGCAGAAGACTCGGGCCAGACCTTGGTGTTCAGCAAAAAGCAGAAGGAAAACAAGAACAGATCCAGGCTGGGAAAACTTGAATGGCCAGTGGACCTGGAAAACAGATGTGCTAAGTCTCCAGGAGCCTGACCTAGGGGTTCAGGGCACTGAGACTGTGCTACCCACCTCTCTTTAAAAAAAAAAAAAAATTCTTTGTGGCTCTCAGTCGCTCTTAAGAAGAAATCCAAACTCCATAGAGGCAGCCCATGCTTCTGGGTCAGAGTTAGGAGCCTGAGTCTGAGTGCCAACCTGACCACCGTCTGCTGTGTGACTGCCAGCAGCTTACCTCACCTCTCTGGGCCTCAGTTCCTCATCCATCCACAGGGATGATAACAGTAGCCATCTAATGGGATCGTTGGCGGGTTCAGTGAGTCTTAGTGCCTGAGGCACGCTTAGCACGGGGCTGGATACACCGTAAATGTTCAGTAGTGGGGTGGCTACTCTTATGATTACTTTTATTGCCTCTAAACTTGGCAGAGCACAAGCCAGAAGGCCTTGAGTACTTGAACCCCAGTCAGCAGTGCCTGTCTCATCAGCTCCACACTCGGAGTCTAGGTTGCCTTCTCCCCCTCCCCCGTGGAAAACCTTGTTCACTCGTGCCACTGGGCCTTAGGTTGTGCTGCACCCTCTGCCAGGAATGCCCTGTTCTCCCCGTGCTGCCTTCAGACCGTGGCCAATCGTGGCTCTGGGAACCATCCTCCTGACTAGTCACTTCCAGAGTTCTGTGTTCACAGAGCCGAGTGGCAGGTGTCCCGGTGTGGCGTCCGTGTTTACCTCCTGACTGAGGCACGAGAGCCATGGCTGGTCCATTTTCCCATCCTCGGTGCCCAGCCCGTGCACCACAGACTAGGTGCTCCTTAGAGTGGGCTGGATGTTCTGATGTTCCCCTCCCCAAGCAGGGAGCATGCGCAGACAGCTCCGCTCCTGCTCTCCTTCCTTATCAAGGAGAAACAGGACGCCTCAGTGCTTCTCTGATGATTCCCAGGGGAGAAGCTTCTGTGAAATGCTGGGGTTTCCAAGTTAGAGCTCAGTGGGAGGGGAAGGCATGGGGGCTCCATGGAGGGTCAGAGGGGGGCCCCCTTCCATCTGCTCCTCCCAGCCCCAGCACTTCTCCTAGCCCCTCCCCTGCAATACCTCCCCGGCCTCTCCTCCTGGCCTGGGCAGAGTGCTGATCTCGGATGGAGGTCGGGGAGGAACAGAGAGCCGGGGGTAGGCGGGCAACAGACCCAGATCCTATGGGAGCTGCTGGGCTCAGAGAGGGTGTCCCTGGTCCTGCCTTGTGAGCAGTCTGCAGTGCGGGGACAGCCAGGGCTGGGGAACTCTGAGGCCAGCCTGGCTGGGCCCTTGTCCTGGCTGCTCTCACTGTCCCTGTCTGGCCACTAGGCCTTGTGAGTCAGTCAGGCCCCAACACCCCCGCTCCCCCCGCCTCCCAGCCTGGCAGAGGGACGGATATTGCTACCGTCTGGTGGGATGCTCTTTTACCCACCATCAGCCCTGGACCCAGGGTCCCTGCAGGATGCCTGAGTTGAAGAGAGTCCAAGGGAGTCCAGCCCTTTCATTTGGCAGATGAGAAAGCTGAGCGCCCCCTACCATCCTGCCTAGGAGGGAGAAGGGCGTGTTCAAGGTCACGTGGTGAATCCAGTGTTCTTTTCTGTAGCTTGCTGCCCTACCAGGAGAGGAGAAGACCCATAGACTTTGGCTTTGACTTTGAAGAAATGGAAAAACTTGGACCTTAAAGATAGCAGATTACCATGGCTAAGCTGTGGGCAGGCTGTGTGACCTCGGGCATGTTGCCTAACCTCTAAGAGCCCCATGCCCTGATGAGGTGAGGATTCCGTGAGATGACCACTGTACTGTGCCTGGTAGACCTCCTGGAATTAACCAAACCCTCAGTGAGCTGGAGATTTCTTATGATGAGGGATCAGGTAAGCCTCATGTTGAGCAAACACGGCAGGCGAAATGTGTTCTCATGTGGACACGACAATGGCCCTGCCCTTCTTAGGCTGTGGTAAAATCTTCCCCGTTGTACAAGGAACCGCTGGGGCTTATCTGGGTACAGCTGAGGGGACCAGGCGAACGTCCTGTTCTGTCCCTAGAGGCTGTGACCTCAGGAGAGGGACTTGGGGCTCTGGACCTCAGTTTGCTCATCTGCAAAATGGGGACACTGGCCCTTCCCTCCAAGGGCTGCTGTGGAGCTCAGTGAGAGAACTTAGGAGTGTAAGATCTGGTGACCACAAGCCCATCTTTTTCACAAACTCAGGATGCCTGTTATGGAGAAATTGCCTGGTTTTGCTTGTGGGGTTGGCCCAGGAGACTTGGTCTCTGGTCCTATGCTTTCTGGGAGAAATACAGTCTAGAGCTCCAGGGCTGGGGGAGCAGGGTTCCTTGGACCAGGAAGCCCCACCCAGCAGCCCCACTGGCCACAGCCTGGTCACCAGTCACCACTGGTCCTAGCTCCCCCCTACCTCCTCCCCGGAATTCCGTGATCAGTGGCTCCTCCCCTCCCCCACCCCAGGCGCTGCCCTTTCAGAGTGGGTGGAGAGCGGGGTGGGGTGCACATTTTCCAGGCTCTAGTTCCCTGGCAGCTCTGAAAATTAATTGGCCTTTAATGTGGCATAGTATTTATTTTAATTAGCAGGAAATTGACCAATTTCTTAATAAGGGGCTTTATGGAGGTTCTGCATTTGGGGTGGGTGGTATGTGAGTGTTGAGGGGATTTGGTGATCTAGCAAGAAAGATCCCTACAGCCCAAGAGGGGACTCTGGGCACTGAAGAACTCTGACCTGTCTAGCAGCCATCCTCCCACGGGGGATTGAGAGGGACTAGTGAGAGCCCACATGTGAGGGGTCCCCTGCCTGTGGGTCCAGTCAGGAGGTGGGGGAAGGAGAGCACTCTGGGCCAGGGGACCCACAGAAAGCCAGGCTACATGCCTGTCAGGGGTCTGACAGCCTTGAATTTAGCCTTTGACCTTGGTCTGTTGGGGTCCTAGGACTACATCATTGATTCCCCAGGCATGACTATGCCTCTCGGTCTTCACAACATCCGCTCTCCATTTGAGGGACTGAAAGTGTAACTCAGTAGGGATTTCTTAAAGGACCTTTTCTTTGGTCTGATGGCATTGCCCAGGTCCTCCAGCCTCTGTGCCCTGGCTATGGTACCCCACTTTACAGATGTGGGAGCGCTGGCTGAGAGGGATGCTGTGTTTTGCCTCGTCCTCCCAGGTAGTCCCTACTCACCCCTCCCGTGATGGCCCCAGGGGAGGGTGCGCTGACCTCCCAGGAGCTCAGGTGCCCCAACCAGCTGGGCAGCACCCTGCACCTTTCCTTCGGGGCCTACTGGCAGTGATAATGACCTCATCCCGTGTGTTACGGGCACTATCAGTCCCCCAAAGGCAGGTACTGCGGCGTCTTTCTGTCCGTCCGTTTGTCTGTGAGCACAGCTTTATGCCCCAGACCAGGCATGGGGGTAGGTGTCCATGCATGTTAAGTGACGGAATGATGGAGTCAGAACCGAAAAGCAGCAAGCCCGGGACACCCCAGTCAAGAGCTGTGTTCGCTTCTCTGTGCTGGAATGTGCTCGTGACTTTATACCTCGAATTTCTGATGGGGGGGGACTCACCCCTCACCCTGAGTGCCTAACTCACCCTCAGGGAATGGCCTCACCCCCTCTCATTTCCTAGGGGTCTGGCCCAGAAGCAGGTGTGCTCACGCGGCCCGTTGGGGTGAAGGGGGGGAGGAGGCTTTTCCTCTCCAGCCTGGATCTGGAAGGAGCTGGGCCGGGTGGCCTGGCAGCGGCTCAGCTTCCGGGCACCCGGGGAGCCGGGCTGCCCGCTGCCCTTGGATCTGGTGGCCATCCTCAAGGGCTCCCTGGGGATCTGCTCTAGCCGCTAGCTGGGGAGAGTGAAGCCATGACCTCCCTGTCCCCTCACGGGAAAGCCATCCCCTTGCCTCCTCCTGGCCCCGGCCCCACTGAGCTGCTCAGTCCGGAGACATCCCTGGGCCCCTCAGCCGCTCTGCCTGGACTCGGACCCACCAGGTTCAGCACTGATTTCTTTAAAACCATGCACACAGTGCTCTCTTTGAGGCAGGAACTGTTCTAAGCACGTTAGAGATATTTGTCCTCAGGATGGAGTAGGCGCCGTTATGTCCCCATTTCACAGACGAGGAAACTGAGGCAGAAAATGCATGACCGACCACTTCCTCTCAGGCTTTCACTGCCGCCTTCTGTTGTTTGTGGCCCACTCGGCAGGCTTCATCCAGCCCACGTGGCTTTGCGCACACAAGTTCCCTCCCCACCCCACCCCCAGTGCTGGTGTGAAGGATAGGGGAGGGGCAGATGGTGGCACCACGGTCCCTGGCATGTTTGAGGCAGCAAGGACGGGGCCCTTGGCCCCAGCCATATCTGGCCTTGATTTGGCTCGGCCATGGGCAGCTGTGCGGTCCTGGGCCCATGGCTTCACATCTCTGCTCCAGCCTTCTGAGAATGGGGGCAAAACTATTGTTCCAAAGGTTGTAACAAGGAATAAACAAGCCAACTTGTGTCAAGGGCCCCGCATGGTGTCCAGGAGCAATTTTGGATGAATAAAGTTCATATTCCTTCTTTTTCTCCCCAACTAGTCCTTCAAAGCCCAGTTTTCCCAGAAGCCTTTGCTCCCTTTCCAGGGCACAGTTCCCAGGGACAGGTGTCCCCAAAGCAGTGTCTGTCTGTGTCACTCAGCCTGACTGTTGGTCACGTGCACTTGGCCCCCAGACCCTCAGCGTCCCAGACAGAGGGGGAACCAGGCCAGAGGAAGGCAGGGACTCTGCTGAGAATAGAGCCGGCATTCTGGGCTCATTCCCTTGTGAGATAAATACTAACTGAGCACCTATTGTGGCCCAGACCTGAGAATGAGACAGCCTCCAGGTTCTCCCCCCGTGAGGATGGGGGAGAGGCAGACAAGTGAACTGCCCCCTTGACTCGGGGGCCGGTTGGGGCTGGGATCAGCGGAGGCAGCGGTAGGGGCAGTTTACCCAGCTGGAGAGTCAGGAGGCTTCGGGAAGAAGTGACATCCAGAGAGAAGCTGGTGGCTGAAGGGAGACCTGTGAGTGTGCATTCCAGGTGGAGGGGGCCTGAGGCAAGTGTGGCCCTCAGGAGGCGGTGTGGGTCATGGTCATGAGTCCCTCTGTGTGCCATGCTGACAAAGGTGAACAAAAAAAGCTGGTTCCTGACACCCCCCCCCCCCATTACATCCCCATGCTGGATGGAGGAGAAACAAACATCAACCAAGTAATCAAAGAAATAAACGAGATCATTGCAGAGGGGAAGAGAGGAACAAAGCAGCCAAACTGGGGAGGTGGGGAGAGGAAGGGATAGCAGTCAGGAGCTGGGACTTTCTCCCAAGGGTGGCGGGAGCCACAGAGGCTGGAACAGGGAGCAGCATGAGTGGTGGGCTTTCCCCACGGACTCCTAGAGCCATGTGGAGTGGGAGGAAAGACCCAAGGAGCACAGATGGAACATCCAGGCAAGGGAGGGCAGCTGGGGTCTGATGTGGCCCTGGGACAGAGAGAAGGGAAGAGAGTGGATCTGAGAACATTCTTGGAGGTGAAGAGAGAGGTGTGAGCATCATAGCTGGGAGGGTTCGGGATGAGGCTGACCCCGGATTTCTAGACCAGGCCTTGGGGTGACAATGATGCATTTACCGGCATGGAGAGCCTAGGGACATTGGTGAGCTGAGCCTAAGCTTGTCCAGGGTCAGGTGCAGGAGATAGTCTTTGTGGGAAGCATCCTAGAGCAGGGCAGAGGCAGGGCCTGGCGCCGCAGGGGTGGGGGGTGGGGTGGGGAGCAGCCCAAGAGTCCCGCTAGATCCTGCCTTTCTCAAAGGAAAATTTATGTCATTCATCCCTTCTAGTGTTTCCGACTCGTCCCAGCGCGTCTGCAGCATAAAACATTCTAGAATCTTGAAGACTTTTCCTCCAGGTTTTCCAAGTCCTTCAAAGTGCCCTTCCGTGCTCACACATTGCTTCCACGGGGACCCATGGGTCAAAGGCTCTGATTCGGGAAGGAGAGAGGCTGTTTCTCCCGATCCTGTTGGAGCGATGCTTGGGGTAGAGACTGTGGGATCTTGAGCCACGGTGTTCGTGGGTGGAGGGTGGCAGGGAGGTCCCTGGTTGTTCTCTTTGGGGTGGGAGCTCTGGGTCTGTTTGGCCCTATCACTGGGGCTGGGCAGGAACCCAGCTGGGCTCTGTTGCCTGATGGAGAAAGGGATGTGTGTGTGTGTGTGTGTGTGTGTGAGAGAGAGAGAGAGAGAGAGCGCCCGCCTGAAACCTAATTGTCCGCTGTCTAATCCGTCAGCCTGAGGACAGCTTGCCAGCCCCTCCCAGGCAGCCTGATAAACGCCGACCGAGCCCCCCCTGCGCCAGAGCTGCCTTAATTGGTATCAGGACGTGCCTGGACTCCATCCTCCTGGTTCCAGCCTTCCTCCCCTCCTGCCGCAGCCTCCAGCCTGCGGGCCTCCACCCCTAGCCGGACCCACCCGCTGCCGCAGCCCCAGGAGGAGGGTGTGAGACCAGTAACAACAGCTCCATTAATGTGGCGCCTACTGTGTGCCCAGTCTTTGCTGTAAACCCTCTGCCCACCTTCATGCAGCTGGGAATCACCCTCCTTTCTGGTCTGCACACATAGGACCTATTTCCCGAGCCCTCTGCATGCCTGCCCCCCACCCCCGGGAGGCTGGGGATACGCGACAGGTGAGATAGACAAGGCTACCTGCCCCCGGAGAGCTCCCCGATAAGGGTCAGGAAGGGGCTTATTCCCAGACAATTGGCCTGGTAGGGCTTGCCCCTTTCAGGAAGTTCAGAGAGGTTTGGCAACGCACACAGCTAGAAAAGGAGGCAGAGAGAGCTAAGTTGCCTTCAAAAAATCATATGGCTAGGTCATGATCTCGGGGTCCTGGGATCAAGCCCCACATCAAGCTCCCTGGTTAGCAGGGAGCCTGATTCTCCCTCTCCCTCTCCCTCTCCCCCGGCTTGTGTGTGCTCTCACTCTCTCTCTATCTCTCTCTCTTGCTCACTCTGTCTCTCAAATAAGTAAAATCTTAAGACCAAACAAAACAATCACACGGCTGGTTTTCAATGTCATATGAGCCTGAATCACTGGGGGTTCAAGTTAGAAACTCAAAGGCCTCCCCATGATAGTGGTAAATTCATTTGGAGGCAAAACCTGACCTCAACCCTTCTGCCCTTTCCAGGGGTTCAGGAAAAGAGACACGGACACCCCATACAGGACCATCGTCATGCACGCCGATGTTGTTGAGGGATAACTGACAGACAACATCATGTTAGTTTCAGGCATACAATGTTATGTTCTGGTGTTTGTGTATCTCGTGTTTTTCTGCCTCATCAAAAGATGAGGATCTGGAAATGACCCCAGTGCCTGGTCTGCTGGTCTGCCCTTTCCTCAGATGGTAGACAGCGGCTCTGTGCTAGAAAGGGAGCTCACTGACAAGACCCAGGGAGATGTGAGGTCGAAACAACAGCAGTTTTCTGTTTTTCTTTTCTTTTCTTTTCTTTTTAGAAGATTTTATTTTTAAGCAATCTCCACACCCAACATGGGACTCGAACTGACAACCTGGAGATCAAAGGTCCTACGCTCTACTGACTGAGCCAGCCAGGTGCGCCCCACAGAGCAGTTTTCTTAAAAAGAGAGAAGAGCTTTATTGGTTATACATGGAACATATGCTCATCATCATCAGAAAATTAATACAAAAGAAGAAAGCAAAACAACCTGAAATCTACCCCCCTCCCCAGAAACTACTGTTGAACTTTCTGTGACTACCCCGCCTTCTAGATTTTTCTAGAGATATCCTCCCCCCCTCCCCCATCGCCAAAGATGGCTTTCACCGCCCAGTATTTTGCAACCTGCATTTTTCCCCGTCACTGAACAGTGTGTCGTGGCCATCTTCCCACGTCTGAGTCATCGTTTTTCAGCGAGACAGGGAAGTCCACGGTAAACACGACCCGTAACCAAGTCAAACAACCCCCTTGTTGCACACGGTTCGATTCCAGGGTTTCATTAATGGGTACCTCCCTAAGACGGCATCCTTGTGCACTGGCCTGTCTCCTTAGGTCAGGTCCATAGACGGGGAACCCCTGGGTCCACAGGGAGTGGACACTGTGATTGCCAACACCCACCCTCGCTCATCTCTTCCAAAGAACCATTCTCTGCTTATCAGGAAGAAGGGTCCTGCTAGAGCAGCAGCCCCAAGCCCCACAGGGAAGGCAGGAATCCAGGAGGGGTACCCCATCAGCACTGCCATCAGTGTCCTTTGCCCATCTTTACATGGCCACCTCTCCTGGGCCCTCCCCGCTGCCTCCACTCACCGACCCCAGCCCCCATGGAGGCCCATTGGCTGCCACCCCCAGCGGGGCCTCTGGTTCTTTCTTCTTAAATAAAGGCTGGACCTCAGGCCCCCACAAACCCTAATCACTTGAGCTGTCTCCTGATTTGCATGTCCTTAAGGCGCCTTGATTAATAGTCCTTCCTAGAATCTTCTCTTCTCCAACCACGAGGGCTCTGATTACAAAGTGGCCTCAACTTTAAAAATACGATCAGTCCTCCCTCATGCAAGTGGAGCCCATGCTTCCCTGATCAGTGAGAGATCTGGAGGTGCCTCTCAGGAGCCCCATGGAGACAGACACAGTGGAACCTTCTAGAAGGAATCGGGCCATTTCTCTACCCTGGCAGGCCAAAGCCTTTTCTTGGCACAGACATGAACTCTCATGGCAATTCTTAGGAGCTGGACATCATCTGCTCTTCTACAGAAACGTGGTGGAAGCTCGGGAAGGGTAAAGCTACTTTCTCAAGGTCCCTGGCCAGGGAGGGATTCGAACTCAACACTGTCTGATGCCAGCCAGACCTTAGTTGATGCTCTGCACCACCTTGTTAGGAGCAGGTCGGGCCAGGGGCGGGGGGCTGCAAGAAGCAGACAGAGCTCGTGAGGCAGCCGTTTTGCTCAGCCCTGATGAAGCCAGGCCTCCCCGCCCAGAAAGGAACAAAATACCCCTCTCCTGTACCACCTCTTGTTACTTTTTCATATCTGGGGGGGGAGGGGGTAGGACAGGAGGTGCAGGGTCTTGCTGTAACAGTCATGGGACGTTCTGGCGTGATGCAGGGTCCTGTAGACACAGTGGTCCCTGCATCTTTCCCGTGCCCCCGCCAGTCCTCGTAAGCATCCCGGTCTGCACCATGGATGTGAGCTCAGAACACAGCCCCGGAATTCCACTCGCTCTCAGCTGCCTGGAATGCTCTCCCGCAGTGTGTGGGAGCAGGATTTTCCCCTGGGGTGGCGGGGCACGGAGACCTGGCTAGACTCTGCCCTGCCCGGCCCTTGGCTGCCAAGCAACTCCCTCTCCCACCGTTCTTCCTCCTTCTCCCTGGGGCAGACCGGCAGGAGCTATGAAGTTTAAAATGCTTCGGGTATAGCACGGTGTGCTCCTTTTATCTCCTTGGTTGAGCAGTTTCTCAACCTGCTGCCTCCACCATCACTCTCCCCTGGGTCCTCTCTCTCCTGCTGGCTGGGTCAGCAGAGTCTCCCAGGCCTTTGCCAGGGTCCCTGGGAGCAGGGGGCCTGGATGCTAGGAGGGCCTGCTCTCTCTGGCCATCTCAGGGTTTACTAGGCTGAGCGTGGCTGTCCCCGGCGGGGACCTGCCAGGCCACTGGGCCCTGGAGCAGATGTGCCTGCATGGCCCACTGGCCCCAGCTGGGAACATGCCCTCACTAGCCTCTGGGACACAGCATGCTCAGGGCTACACCTTCCTGGGGAGCTGTAACAAGCTTTTCCCACTTCTTTGGAGGTACCTTCATGGGGTGGTGAGAGGGCAGCACAGCTCACCTGGGAATGTTCTCCTGGGCCGCCCTTTGGGGCCCGAAGTACAGGCACCTGGAACGGTGGCCCCTGGCCCATCGCCCCTGTTGCTGCTACCAGCTCCTAGCAGGGGCAGCCCCTCTTCTCTCTGCTTTTCTTCTCCCAGCTGAGCCTGGGTGCACCAGTGAGTTGAGGAATTCTTGGGCACATCCCCAAAGTCTGTGGGTTTCAGAGACCAACACAATTTCCAAAGAAAACTTGGAGGATGGATGGGGTGATGCCAGTTTTAAATTTTCGCTAGGGAAGGGTGTTAATGAGAACAGACAAAACAAAGAAACAGGGCCATTAAAAATTCCACCATCCGGTGCCCAGCTAGCTCAGTCGGTAGAGTATGTGACTCTCCATCTTGAGGTCGTGAGTACGAGCCCCACGTTGGGTGTAGAGATTATAAATAGATAAACTTTGTTTTAAAATTCTATGAAAAAATGGGGCACCCACGTGGCTCATCCATTAAGTGTCTGCCTTCAGCTCAGGTCATGATCCTGGGGTCCTGGGATCGAGCCCAGCATTGGGCTCCCAGCTCAGCAGGGAACCTGCTTCTCCCTCTCCCACTGCCCCTGCTTGTGCTCCCTCTCTTGCTGTGTCTGTCTCTGTCAAATAAATAAATAAAATCTTAAATAAATATCCCATGAGATGAAATAAATTATATTTTAATAAAACCCCAAAGGTGTGAAGGACAATAACCCTAGAATGAAGGAACGTCCTCCCCCCCAAAAAAGGGCATTGGGAGACTTCACAAATGTTTCTCATGCTTTAAGACCAGGGACAGGTTTGCCACAGACAAGCACTCAGCACTGGTCCCTCACGTAGTACTTGGGAACATCTCATGCTCATAAGAAGGCTGCTCCACCTCTGGCCATCACATCCACATCCCAAGTAGGAAGAAGCGGGCAGGATGAAGCCTACTTTCTTTGAAAACTTTGCCTTTTAACTCAGGAAGGGAAACCTTCCCTCGGATCTTCTGCCTTCGTCTCATTTGCCAGAACTGGGTCATGTGCCTACCCCAGCGCTAGAAAGGGAGGCTGAGAAATTGAGTATTTTAATTTTCTGGACTCTATGGCAGAGAAAGGCCAGAAGGAAGGGGGTTGGAATGAGCATTTGCACATATGGTTTTCTGGAAAGTCTCAGCTTTCCTTTCATTTTATCCCTCCCTCAAGTCTGTGTGTGGAACCCTGGATCTCGTGACCGACCATGGCCTCCAGCCCCAGTTCCTTAAGCAGCAGCCAATCTGCAATCCCAGACTCCTTCGCAGACCCAAATCAGTCCCAAGCTCAGGGGTACTATTGTTGTCTCTGCCTGTTTGGGGATTTCTGGTTTAAAGAGCACCCCAAAACAGAGCCTCTTTCCAAAGCAAGTCCCCCAGATGGGGTTGCCACATAAAATCTAGTTAAATGTGAATTTCACAGTTAACAAGATATTATATATTGTCTTTGGCGTTCTTTGCTTTGGGGGTATACTGACCAACTGAGGTATTATGATGGCTGCTCTTGAATTAAATGCACAAAACTGAGGCTATTATAGGTCAAAATGGGTGGATATTGGCACCTTCATACTGTTCAGTGTAGTAGTTTTACACAGAGAGGAGAAATGAGGATCCTGGGGGATCTCAGACTTCAGGGGCAGAATGGGATAAAATGGGTTTGAATTCCCACTCTGAGTCTTCCCAGCTGGCAGACCTTGGACAAGTCCTTTCCCTATCTGAGTCTCAGCTTGTCTTCATCTGTAAAATGGATATGCTGACAGTGAGGGTCCCACCAGGCGTGCATCCCGAGCACAGAGAGGAGCCCAGCAAGCAGGAGCAGCGTCTCCATCAAGCCTGCTGCTCTGTAAACTATGCAGCCCGTCTCCTGGTGGCAGCTTCTCCAGGAGGCACCAGTATCAGGACGTGGGGCGGGGGGGGGCAGGGGTGCCTCACGTTTGCAGAGTGGGTCTGGAGACCAACTCATGCTCCATGGGTCCTCTTCCCCTGCTGCCCCAGCATTGCCATGAGTTCCGTGGCGCCAGAGGTCCCCATCGGTGGCCCTGCGGGGCCGTGCCCACCTTCCACTTTTCTGGGAGTTGGTGTAACCCAGCCAGTGGGCGCCCCGAGCGAGACCTTGCTTCTACACGTCACGTCCGTTGCCAGCTCCCTGTGAATGACCACTTGGGGGGTGGAGCCCCTCTAGCAGCATCTGGGCGCACCTGCTGTCACCACCAGAAAGCCGGGGAGACACTTGGGGGTGGTCTGTGAGCAGAGGTGGCCCTCACGTGAATTGGGGGAGGGCTCTCTGTCCCACCTTGACATCCAGGTTGGACCTGCCAGATGATAAACCCTGACTGTCCCTCCTTTCAGTTGCGTGCCACCCCCATGGGCCCCAGCTTTCAGCCCTGGGAAAGGGAGGCGCTGTTAGCACCTTCCTCAAAGGTGAGGCTTGAGGAGTTGATGGACCCTCAGTCCGCCCGGCACTGGCTGGGTCCAACTGCACAGGAGGCTTGTCTTGTCTTGTGCAAGCCCCTCATTTTCCAGATGGGGCATCCAGACCCCCCAGAAGGCACCCCACAGCTCTGGTCTGGCCCCGTTGGCAGCCAGGACTTCAGGCAGCAGGACCTCTGGGGACCTGGGAGCAGTGCCCCAGAATCTAGCAGGAAGGAGGAAGAGGAGGCAGCTGAAGCCACGGCTCCCACTCTAGGCCGCCCAAAGGAAGGAAGCCCCTGCCCACTGAGACCCCTCCGGGGACAAGAGGCCTCTCTCCTCCTGGCCCCCTGCCCCTCCGCTGAGCGTTCCCTCCTCCCTTCCCCTCTCCCGCAGGCCCACGGCTCTGCGGCTGCACTTGGAGAACGCGCAGAAAGACCTCCGGGCTTGGTGTGTGCGGGTGCATCGTGCGGTGTGCACGCGCGTGTGTACGTGTCTTTGTGCACCGCTGCGTGTGTTGTGTGCGTTGTGCGCGCACACGTGTTTGAGTATCTTGCGCGTGAGCTCGCGCGCGTCTGTGTCTCTGCGCACACGTGCGCGTGTGTGCCGGGTGTGTGCGTGTGTGCACGTGTGCGTGCCCTAGCGCCGTGTGCAGGCGCGGGGAGGGGGCGGTTGGGGCTCGGGAGGGGATTTAAAGCCGCTTTCGCGCTGCCGGCGTGAGCGCTCCTGATAAACAGCCCGAGAGCCCCCGGCAGAAGCGCTGGCGGCGGCGGGAGGCTGCGTATCAGGGCTCCTGGCAGCCTCGCAAAAAGCTGTCCCCGGCCCGCGAGCCGCTCTATCAGCCCACGGAGGGAGGGCGGGGGAGGAGGGAGGGAGGGAGGGAGGGAAAAAGTATTTGCTTCAGCCCTTAATCACGGAATTTGAAATCCCAGCGAGTCGGTGCCATTTATTTTCAGAGGCTGTCAAGGCTGGTTTCAGCATTTAAAAGAAAGGAGGATAAAAAACATTTGCATTTCTCTCTACTTCTCTCTCGCTCGCTCTCTTTCTCTCTCTCTCTCCCGCCTGCCTTGCTGGGCGCTCTCCTTCTCTCCCCCTCGCTCGGGGCCCCGCAGCAGAACTGTGGCTGTGTGTCGGGGAAGGAGTGCCAGAGAGAGATTTTCCAGGGCGCTCTGGGCATCCGTGGGCTGGGACCCCAATGGGAGGAGAGGGAGTCGGGGGTGAGGGGCTCTGCGTGCTGGAGGGTGGAGGTGGGGAGCCAGGCTTGGCCAGGGCAGCTGCACTGGGGGAGCTGCCATCTGCAGGGCTCTCCTCAGTCACCCCAGATTTGCCCCAGCCCTGGGAGACCCGGCCAGCCCCTCCTGGCTTCTGAGATGGAAATCTAGTATGTTGGGGCTGTGAGGGGAGCTAACCCACCCACGGCAGCAACCCCCTCCCTGCACAGATGTGGAAACCGAGGCTTGGAAACCGAGAATGGCATGGCCAAGGTCACCCTGGCAAAATCTGGACAAGGGGGGAAGCTAACTGTGTATCAAGTACATGCTCCATGCTGAGCACCATGCGGGGCGGGCGGGGGAGGGGGCAGAGGCTGCCCTGGGGCAGGGGCTGGTGCTGTCGAGGGGGGCTTTGAGGGAGATGGACTGGAATGCAGGTCAGGACACTGGCCAGCATGGTGACCTTGGCCCCATCCCCTGTCCGACCTTCAGATGGAGCCCATGGTACCTCCTTCCAGAACCCTATGGGCAGGTGCACTGCACAGTTCTGGGCATGTGGGGGCAGGCCCCATCTCCAGGATCACCTTCCAGCACCACACCCACTCTCCTCTCCAGCTGTTGGCTGTCTCTCCTGCTCCTCGGGGATGGCTTGAGGCTCAGTGTCCAGACCATTCTGTCCCTGAAGAGGCAGGCTGGGGCAGGGACCCCCCAGGGCCCCCTGGGCCAGGTCTGTTCCCCAGGGCCCCTCTTTGACACTGTTTCCTCACTGGTAAAATGAGACCAGTCACCCAGCTACTGTTGGGTTGCAATGAGTTCCTGCCTTTGGACCACTCACAGGTGCCCCAGTCCATCATGAGGATTATGGGTCCACCTGTCCCAGATTCTAGGCTTCTGAAGGCAAAGGCTCTGTGGTTCATGTCAGAATGCCCCAACCTAGGGGAGCGATGTTAGAAGCAGTAGCTAGAGCCCCGATGGGGGTGGGGTGGAGTGCGGGTTCTCAGGGAAGGAGCAAACAGCCCAGCCCTGCAGAGGAACCCCCCTCTCTTGCCCAAAGCCAGGGTGCAGAGACTCAGGATACCCTGCTCCCTCCCCACCCCCACCAACATGTGCTTATTTTTTTAATTACAAAAATGAGACATCTTCATTGGTATAATACAGAAGGTATTAAGAAAATAGTAAAATTGCCTCCCTCCCAACACCTCGCAATCCCGCTCCCCAGATAATCAGTGTCAAGAGTTCAGGACAAAGTCTTCCAGACTTTTCTGTCAATACAAATGCATATCAATCTTGTGTGGAAATCAGGCAAAGCTACACATCCTGTTTGGCAATTTGGGTGTTTTTTTTTTTCTTTTTCTTTTTTTGAACACTGTGGTCTCCCTTCCAAGTTCTTTCTCACAGTATTTCCCTGTGCACGTGTACCTGCCCACAGTCATGCGATCCCCAGGGGCTGGGCATGGAGGTTGTGTCCAGGCCCGTCCTCTGGGGACCACAGAGGAGAGCCAGCCTTCCATAGCAGGTGCTAGTACTGGGATCAGGAGGACTTCTGAGCTGAGGGAACACACAGGGAGCAGCTGGTGGCTGCTAGGGCTCCATCCCCTTCCACAAGGAGAGGCTGGTTAAGGCTCTGCCAGGACCAGGGCTTGGGGGGGGGGGGGAGGTGGCCTCAGGGAAAGCAGGGGCCCAGCCATCATCCCTCCAGGGGAAGGAAGCCCTCACCTGGCTACCCCAGGCCTGGGGAGGGCAAGATCTCCTATAGGACACAGCCTGGGCTGTCCTGGTCCTTCCATGAGGACGTGGGAATGGTCTGTGTTCTGTAAGTGCAGGAATATTAGTAGCAAGCCCCTTCCTCTTGCCCTTCTATACCTTCCATGGCTCTCTTTCCCCTCCAGACCACCTCCCCATACCAGAACCACCCCCCCCAAAACCTCCCATCCACACATGGAGCCTAAGTCAGCAGGGACGTGGTGGTAAGAAGCCCAGAGCTCTGTCTGCAGCAGGGCAAGCCTTTTGTTCTCGGTTTTGTTGTTTGTGCATCAAAGGGAACATTCTCTGTGTGGGTTTTGGAGACGGGCTGACCCGTGTTCAGTGCGTTCAGTGACGGCTCCGTATCCTCGGACCCTAACCATAACGGTAGCACCTGCTTCCCATGATGGTCGTGAGCACTCAGGGGGGCGTCCACCGAAGCCTTCAGCCAGTTCCCTGACACACAAGACCTCGTGAAGTTTTGCTCTCATTTTGTAATTTTTTAGTTATGATTCCTAATAATGGCGTTTTCAACAACATGAAGGCAGAGAAGACCTTCTCCAAGTTGGATGTCAAGACCAGGGAAAAGCCTATAGTGTATGTGTGTGTGTGTGAGATGAGTGTGTGCGGTTTACGTGGTGTGTGTTGTATTTGTATGTGTGCTGTGTGTGTCCTGTGTACATTGGGGTGTCCTTTGGCCCCCCCCTACCCCTGCTGGATGCTCTCTACCACTGTCTCGGGTCTCTGGTGTATCTCCTTCTCCCCGAGAATCAGTGTCACGCTACGTCTTCCCTGTCCCTGAAGGACAGCCCTGTTGATCTAGGTGACCTGGAATGCCCAAGGACAGCCCCAGGGAGCAGAAGAGACCCTTCTCTAACCAGATCCACAGGTTGGCTCCACCCCACAGCTGCCTTGAATGGAGGGCTGCGCCACCCTCACGCTCGGGCCTCGGGATCCTGGGTCCTTCAGCACTGGCTGTGGGAAGCTGCTGTAACCTCTCTGGGCCCTTGTTTCCCCATCTGTAAAACGAGAATAATAATAATGTCATAAGATTGCTTAAGCTCCTCTTTCCCTCCCCCAAACAAGCAAGCAAGCAAACATACAAACAAGCCGACCAGAAAATGTTCAAGCCTCCGGGCACTTGGAGCACAAAGGATCTCAGGGGATCTGCAGGGCACCTGGCATGGGGGCTTCCAGGCCGGAGCCGGTCCATCTCCCCCTTCCCTCTGAGAGGAGCTGTGTTCATTCATGCAGACCCTGACTGCCCTGCCCCCCTCAGCCCTGCATAGCTCTGGCAAGATTCCTAGATTTGCAGGGCAGGGGAGGTGGGGCAGAGCTGAGCAGGAAGGTAGGGTGTGGGTTCCCCAAGGAACAGGTTCTCCCAACCCCTGCCCCCAGCAAGGGTATAGCCAACTCAGGACTCCCCTCCCCAACTGAGAACATGCCCAGCTAGCATCTGTGTCCATCCCGCCCACTGCTGAAGCGAGGAGGAAGGAGTGAGACCTCATATGTGCATGGACCCTTAGAGGTTTTCTAAGTAGGTTCACAGATCTTGTTTACGATGCTAGGAAACGAACCAGTCTCCTTCCTCTCTGGAGGCCTCAGTTTTCTTATCTATAAAATGGGGCTATGATGAGAACTCCACGAGCTCAGGATGTGCAGGTGCTGGCCCAAAGCCCCACACTATCGTGGCATATGGTGCCACTGTTCCCAGGAATTCCCTGCCCTAAGAAGGTTGCACCCCCACACACACACCGCATGGTCAGTGACTCCCAGCGCCTCCTGGTCACAGCATATACGTTTATGCCCATAGACATTGGGCTTGGCCATGTGATTTGCTCAGACCAATAAAATGTGAGCAGAGGTGCCCAGCCCCATGGAAGCTTGAACAGCTCTCCTGGGGCTGTGCCAGCTCCCTAGCTCTTTTCTTTCCGGCTGGTGCATTCTACTGAGGGGCTGTACCCTCAGCCTGGACCCAGCAGGAAGATGGCACGTGGTCCTGGGTCCCTCAGCACAGGCTGTGAGAAGCAGCTGTAACCTCTCTGGGCCCTTGTTTCCCCATCTGTAAAACGATAATAATAATAATGTCATAAGATTGCTTAAGCTCCTCTTTCCCTCCCTCAAACAAGCAAGCAAGCAAACATACAAACAAGCCGACCAGAAAATGTTCAAGCCTCTGGGTAGGGCTTGGGTGGGGCTCTGGGTCAAGCCCACAGTAGACAACCTTAAGCCTGAATGAAAATAACTTCTGTGATCTGCCGATATTTCAGGGATGCTCGTTACGCAGCATGACCTAGCAAAGCCTGACCCATACAGAAACTGACATGGGGAAATCACGGCCCCAGCAAATACGTAGCTGTGGCTCTGGGAGCAGGTGCCAGGTGACAAAAAAACAGTTCCTGGAGGTACTGATGGTGACCGTGTCATACAGCAGGGAACATTTGGGAATTCCTGCCGACGGATACCCCGCAAGGCTGGCACTATACTGCACCTGCGGCTTCAGCGGGAGAGCTGGGGAAACAGAACTCGGCTGTTCTTCCATTCACTGAATCACGCCCTCCTACCCTGTTCATAGGCTGAAACCCTATCCATGGCATGACTGTCAGAATGCAACTATATGTGGAGAGAGGGTCTTTAAAGAGGTAATTAAGGTAAAAATGAAGTCATCGGGGTGAGTCCTAATCCCACGCAACCGGTGTCCTTAGAAGAAGGGAAAGTGGGACGCCTGGGTGGTTCTGTCCGTTGAGTGCCTGCCTTCGGCTCGGTTCGTGGTCCCAGGGTCCTGGGATCGAGTTCCACCTGGGGCTCCTTGCTCAGCTGGGGGTGTGCTTCTCCCTCTGCCCCTCCCCCTACTCATGCTCCCATGTGTGCTCTCTCTCTGACAAAAAAAAAGAAAGAAATAAAATCTGAAAAAATAAAAAAGAAGAAGAAGGGGAAGTTCACACACATCCTGTACAGGGAAAGCTGATGCAAAGGCCCAGGGAGAGGGTGGCCATCGACCAGCCAGAGCAGGGGCCTGGAACAGAGCCTTCCTTCGTGGCCGTCAGAGGGAAGCAATCTGTGGGCACCTCCCAGCGCTCAGGACGGTGAACAATACATTTCTGTCCTACTGGGTTACAGCAGCCCCTAGCAAACTCGTGGGCGGCCATCTCCCAAGACACCACAGAAAAGAGATGCGCTCTGAAGGGAATTAGCCTGTTTGCAAGCAGGGAGGAAAGAAAAAGAGGGAGCCCAGAAATTCTGAATTTGCAGCCTTGACGAATACAACTGTTTCTCATCTCTAGCCAATGGAAGAGAAAGGAAGCCAGAGCTCCGGGAGCCCAGGGCCCAGTGGCCTGGTGCCCATCGCGGAGGATGAGCCATGTCATTGCAAGGAGAAGGCCACCCATCTTGGGTGAAGTGAGCTTGGGCCAAAGGTCCCGTCCCTGAGTGGGAAAAGGTGATACCCTCCCCCCTGCGCCCCTTTCCCCGTTTCCCAGCAGTTTGTCCTCCAGAAACCTAGAGAACCCAGGGCCATTTTTGGAAAAGCCTGCTCTTTGCAAGGCGAGGGGATCTAACAGACCCAGTCCCCGCCCCCTCTGACAGTTGGTTGAGTCTTCAAATTCGAGTTACAGATGACATTTGAGTAAACCTTCTGACATATTGGTATATGGAATGCACAGTACGATCTTGGAGCAGATACGAGTTTTAAATTTAACTATCTGCATCCCCAGAAAAGTATTGTTCGAGGAGTCTCACTGTGAATTTTGAACCTTCTGCAGTGACTCTTCAAAATGGGTGATCCACAACCTGTTAACAAAGAATCTTCTAGACTTAGGACAAAGTAAGGAGACTAAGAAGTGCTCGGTGTGATGGCGTCCGGTGAGATTCCGTCTCCGCATCCGGAGGACACCGGAGGACATCACACCCTTGGCTAAAACCTCTGGGGAGAAGTCTTGAGAGGCATGCCCAGAAAAGCTGGCTGCGTCTTTCACATAAGGAGCTGAGTGGGGACAAATAGATAAAAAGTTAGCTAAGTTTTGAAGAGGCTCGTACTGTCAAGAGAGCCATCAGCCTGAACTAAGAGACGGCGTGACTGTTCATGACTTAAAACCACATCTGGGCCCCAGAGGGAAGAGAAATCTGCTCCTCGCTCCATGAGGGCTGCCGGGTCCTCATCCAGGGTGGTCAAGGACGTGATGGAAAAGGAAGTCCACCCGGAGGGCCACCCAAGGTCCACCGAGAGCAGGGGATGGAAGGAGTTCCAAGTGAGTACCATGCGGCCCCCGAAGAGTGTTTCTTTCCCACTGGAGGAGGTGGCCCTCGCCGCCTCCTCCCAGCAGGACTCAGGATTGCTGCGCACGATGCCGGGCACCTGCCTCCCCTTCTAGAGTGTGTGTGGGCATGCTGTTCCTGTTCGACCTCGGAGTAGTGGCCGTGCGGATGCGTGTTCCGGACCGCCATAACAAAATACCAGACCGATACCATAACGAAATACAGTTCTGGAGGCTGGAAGTCCAAGTTCAAGGTGTCGGCAGGTCTGGTTTCTTCTGAGACGTCTCTCTCTCCTTAGCTTGTAGACAGCCACCTTCTCGCTGTGTCTTCACATGGTCTCTTCTCTGTGCACACATACGTGGTCTAGTGTCTTTCTGTGCATTTGTCTTCAAAGACATCGGTCCTCCTGGATCAGGGCCACCTTAATGGCCTCGTAACTTAATTTCCTCTCGTAAGGCCTTAGCTCCAAATGGGGTTACGTTCTGAGGTACTGGGGGTTGGGACTTACATACGAGTTGGGGAAGACACAATTCCATCAGTAACTGTATATGGGGGGCGCCTGGGTGGCTCAGTGGGTTAAGCCTCTGCCTTCGGCTCAGGTCATGACCCCAGGGTCCTGGGATCGAACCCCGCATCGGGCTCTCTGCTCAGCAGGGAGCCTGCTTCCTCCTCTCTCTCTGCCTGCCTCTCTGCCTACTTGTGATCTCTGTCTGTGAAGTAAATGAATAAAAACTTTAAAAAAATGTTTCATGTTTATTAAAAAAAAAACAACAACTGTATATGGGACCCTCCAGCTGTCTCCCTACATACAGATCTCTTTATCAAGAGAAGCACGGGCTGGGGTCATCCACTAGGGTTGCCTTTAGCTGATGGCTCAGCTGGAAGGTCTAGGAAGGTGGACTTTATACCTGTGGGCACCTCAGAACTGGCCACTGGCCTCCCTCTTCCTTGTGGCACTCGGCCTTGCTCTCACATGGTGGGTTTTCACGTGGTGGCTGGCTTCCAAGAGGGAGCACGTCAAGAAGGGGGCCTCAAATCTTGGAAGTGACACACAGCAACAGGCCGGCTCTGTTCTGTTGCCCCAAGCCAGCCCTGGAGCCAGCCCCGATTCGAGAGGAGGAGAGAAGAAAACCCCTCCATCTTTGTGGGAGAAATGAGACAGCGGGGAGCCAACCACACTCCCTGACATGGGTGCGGAAGAGAGGAGTCTTTGTGGCCAACATGGTAGATGGGTCACGGTTCCCAGTTACTTGCTGTCTCCCCAATGAGAGGGTTATCCACGCCTGCCTCGTTGCTGTGTCCCGTGCCAGGCGCATGAGGGGGTGCCCTGCCCCACCCCCCCGTCAGCGTCAGCCGCATGACTTGCTTTAGCTAGTGAATCAGGAGAAGTGACATGAGGCTGTTCAGAGAGGCTCTCCGAGGCATCACGTGGCTTAGCCAGGCTGCTCAGGCCTCCCTCTGCAGAGAAGAACGTGCTCTGCAACAGGCCTTTAGGGGAGCTCCCCTGTTCCACACAATACGAGTCTAATTGGCAAGCCTTCCACTCATCTGGAGACCTTTGTATTTTTACCTCTTTCCATTTTCTAATATTCAAAGCCCTTAAATGCATTCGTTATTTTTTTTCTAGAAGTAATACCCACCAAGTCTGGCACCTCAAGCTCCCACCTAGTCTTCCTTAGTCCGTAAAAAGGCCGCTGAGGGGGGCACCTGGGTGGCTCAGTGGGTTAAAGCCTCTGCCTTCGGCTCAGGTGATCCCGGGGTCCTGGGATCAAGCCTCGCATCGGGCTCTCTGCTCAGTGGGGAGCCTGCTTCCCTCTCTCTATCTGCCTGTCTCTCTGCCTGCTTGTGATCTCTGCCTGTCAAATAAATAAATAAAATCTTAAAAAAAAAAAAAAAGTTGCTGAGGGCAGGCACGCGGGAGGTCCCCACAATGGTCACATCTGAGCACACGTCATCGTGCTTTCTACAGGTGTGTGTGGATCATCACCTGCCAGGGCCTAGCCTGGGCTGAGTGCTGACTTCAGGACCCCTCCGGGCCCTCACTTGAGAACGCTGGGGCTCAGAGTGGTTAAGTGACTGTCCTGAAGTCACCTAGCTTGTAAGGTGCAGAGCTGGGATTCGAACCCAGGGCCATCTCGCCAGTGTTCTGAGTTCTTGGCCACTGGGCTCTCCTGTCTCACCCTGTAAGTGGTCTATAGATATTTGGGAAATGGATGAACACAGGCCCCAGTGGTTCCTTTGGAAACCTGGAAGGTTCTGGATGCAGTCCCAGGGGTGTCTCCATCTCAAGGACTGACTAAAATAATAGGGTAGGGAGGTAGGATAGGCTGCATTAATCGGGGTCCACTCCCCTTTCCAGCCCTCCTTCCCCTGATGCTCTCAGAGCACTGGGGGTCTTTAATACGCATACAGAAAATATGAGCAAACACCGAAGACCTTGACATTAATGAGAGTTTGCAATGGCCAGCCATCGTCCTGAGAGCCTTCCGCCAATTAGCTCACTTACCCTTCCCCAGAAGCCTGATCAGGTTAAGGGCCATTATTATTCCCATTTTTACTACCAAGGAAACTGAGTCACCAAGTAGGTTGACTCTGTGCTCCTCAAACTCTCTGTGGTGGAAGGACTTCTAGAGAAATTTTTCCAATCTGCTCAGAACGCTATTATTGTAATACACACAATCACAACCGGAAGTGGGCAGCGCCCAGTTGAAATGATCGTTTCTAAACCACCTCAACAGACAGCGCCCAGGCCGGCCCTGGTCTGCGGACCGCACTTCGCGCAGCCTGGGTTAAGTGCCTTGCCAGCTGGTGAGGGGCGGGGTCAGGGTTCGGACTGGAGTCTGGGCCCCTGACCACTTACTTAGAGGAGGGGCTGAGAAGGGTTTGGCCACTGAGGGTGATTCAGGAGGAGTATCTGAGCCTCTTCGGGTCTGTACCTCTCCTTCCTTGCTCTAAGAATTTCCTACACCGCTGAATTGGTAACTACAGCGGGTTCCGTGGGTACTTTTGGAATTAATAATGAATAAAAAGGTGAGCGATCAGACACAAAATCATTCTTACGTGTCAATTGCGTGCGAGACTCTAAGCAAAGACACTGGATATGGAGACCCTGGAAGGGAGCCAATGCCCCCAAATGTCAAAAGTCCGGTCATCCTCAGGTGACGGGATTAAAAGTGGTTTTATTTTCTTCATTGAGCTCGCCTGCATTTTCTGCAATGTCTACAATAAGCATGCTTCACTGTTGTAGTGAGAGTGAGGTTCTCGGGGAGGAAATAAATGGTCCGGGATGGAAGTCTGCTTCCAGTTCCTTTGGAGAAAAGAGGGGGGACTCATGGGGAGGAAGGATCCTGGCCAACAAAAGGTGCTCAACACACGTTTGAGTTCAGTCGCATTCATGTACTAGCAGGAATGAGACCCTTTTAGGAAGGGCTCTTTTCTTTCCCGATTTCTTCTTCGTCTCTTGCCTCCCCCAGGGTGCCACCGTCCATGGTCTGTAGGCATGTCACCCCAGGACCGCGCTGCCTGGACTGATTCCCTCCTCCAGAGAGTGCTGGGTCAGTCACCAAGCCACAGTTGGCCCTCGTGCGGATGGCAAACTCGGTTTCTACCTGAGCGCTTTATGTCTCCCCAGAGTGATCTGAATACCTATTCTGTTCGGTTTTTAGGGGGGCCGGGGCTGGGGACAGGCAGGCAGTACAGCCTAGGGACCCTGGGGGACCAAGAACAGTGCGGCCCGTCTCCTCCCTCTCTTATTTCCCAGCACCTGGCTGGTCCCTGGCACAGAGTGCGGAGGTCCCAGGACCACAGCTCCAGCTTGTCTCCTCATTTCCCTCCTAGCTCCTGTGTGTCCTCTCTCTCCCGCTGCCTTAGCTCCCGCTCAAGGTCAAGGGACAAACAGATCAACCCTTTCCCTGGAGCCAGCCACAGAGAGGACGCCTCCAGCTAGAATCCAATTCTGAGTCAGGGCCAGGGCTCTCTTTCCTGCGAATGTGAAGACAGGAAGGAAATTTTTTTTTTTTTTTTTTGTAGCCATAAAATCAGTAAAAATGTTTTGTAGGCAGAGAAGAGGCCAAGCAGTTGGCTTTGGTTTCAGGCACGAATTGCAAATGGAAATGGTCAGATCTGGGGGAAAAAGAATCTGGAGGTAAACTCTAATATTATTGTAGATTCCGCAATATTTTCTTTTACCTGAGGGCCGGCCAGGTGTCGGACGTGGTGTTGAGACTACGGAAGCGCTCCCGGGCTCCCTGGGACAGAATGTGCAAGTGGAGAGATGGGCAGGGTGTTGAAGACTCAGGTTTTTGGCCAAGACAGTCTAGCACTGGGGCCAGGATGGCTTTGAAGACCCTGTGTGGACAGCAATGAACCTGATGGCTTTCATCTCTTTAGAGGGATGAATCTGGAGCACAGAAGTCAGCATTGGCCAAATTGGGAAGGGTCGTACAGGCAAGGATAGGGATCTAGAACTCTATCCAGAAGGCAGTGAATGGGAAGCCATGAAAGCTCTAAGTAGGAGGCTAGAGTGGTCAAGTTTAAATTTGAGAGTATCTCTCTGAGCACCCCGTGTATGTGTCCTGGATGGAGAGCACAGGGAGGACAGCAAAGACACTGCTCCTCTGACCCAGGCTGGTGGCCTTGCAGGTAGAGAGGAGTGACAGGTTCAAGGTTGTCAGATGGAATTGACAGATCTGGGTGACTGGACACAAGAGGGAAGAGATGAGGACAACACAGGGGCTTCAGGACTGGGTGACTGGGTATGCGGAAGGGATCTCCAAGAGGAAGAAGGGGAGAATTTGGAGGGAGTATGCCTACTTTTTAGATCTCGAGGTGTTTTTGTTTGTTTGTTTTGCTTTGTTTTGTTTTTGTTTTTTGAGCTTTAGCTCCGTGCTGTGGAACCAGACATGGAGAAGGCAGAATTCCCACCTACCAAGAAAGACCCCAGGGATTCAGAGGAGGGACAGGTCGGGGAAGCGCAGCGGGACCTGGAGGGGCCTCTTCAGAGGGTCAGTAAACAGCTGCAGCACCAAGACTAGGCCTTCTGTGTCTCTCACTTCCCTTCCCACAATCCTGTGTGCCTGGCTCCATGCCAGACACATCGTCCCAGTTTCACGCCCTGGCCCTGGCTGCCCACTCAGGCTCCGAGTTAGCCTCTCCTGGCTCTCTGGTCAGCTACTCCCTCTTAAGCTACACCCAGAATGAGAACCGATGCTCCCGTAGGAGGCCTGTGTCTCTCGCCTCCCATCTCTTTGGGGAAGACTCTCCCTTCCACATTCTGCCTGGCTTCCTCCTGCTCATTCTTCATGTCTCGGCTTAGATGGTCTCCCTCCTGGAAGCCTTTCCTGAGCCCCTCACCCCGGGCTGGGTGTGCCTCTCCTGTGCACAGCATGGCCTGGCCCAGACGCATGGGGGGATGGATAGATGGACATTTAGAGGGGTGGATGAATGGATGGTAGGTGCCAGGTGGGGCAATGTTTGAACGGAGAGGGGATGGCTGGCTTGAGTGGATGAGTCCATGGATGGATGGATGAAGAGGATGGCTGGTTAATTGGATGGATGGAAGGATGGTTGGATGGGCAGAAGAGCAGTGGGTGAATCGGTTCGGTGGAAGGTAGGGAGATAGGCTAGATGACTGGGTGGGGGCTGGGGGTGGGTGGATGGTGGTAGACGGGTGGGCAGAAGGAGACTGAATAGAAAGGGAGAGAAAGGAGACAAGGTTGGCTCAGGCTTGTCCAAGTGGGTGGAAGGGCAATGGTGTCCATGGCGGAGGGGGCGTGGGGATGTTCTCTCCTAACTCCTTCTTCTGACCCCTTAGCGCCTTCAGAGCACTCTCCTCCCTGCCAGGGAGGCTGGGAGGGACCCAGCACTGGGCACTGTGACCAAACCAGACACCAGCAACCTCCTTCCATCCTACCTCTTTTCCGTAACTCATCACCCTGGGCACGTTTTTAGTAAATTGGTCATATTATTGATGATGACCTGGAGTTTGATGCTGAGCTAACAAATTTGGGTCTCTCCTCCATTGTCCTCCCTCGTTCTTGCTTTCTGTGTCCTGGAGTCCTTCCAGCAGAAAGCCGGATCCCCAGCCTGGCTTTGTGGGGCTGGACTAGGAGCACAGCCTTACCTGGCTCCTGTCGCCCTCAGCCCCTACCAGCCCCAGTCCCTGCTGCCTGGTGACCACCCCCTCCAACCAGCCCAGCAGCTCCGATTTTCAGCTTGGGTTTGATCGCCTGCCAGGATCTCCCAAATGTCGGCTGCAGTGTTAGCATCTTTAAGAGAGAGCCTGAGGCGATCTTTAAGCAGGGAGGCTGGTGGGAGGAGCCCTGCTCTGAGCTGACAGCTAGGCATACTGCCTCCCCAGTCTCTGTGCTGGGGAGCCTGGGGTCCCCCACTCTCTGGGGCTGGACGGCACCTGGGTTTATTTTTAAGCCTGGGTGAATCAGGGCTTTGTGAGTTGAGGTCAGCCCCCTGAGCAGACCCCCAGCGGGGAGCCCCCTGAGGGCAGGGAGGGGCCTATCCCATCCCTGCTCCAACCCCCCACCCCCCACCCCCCCAACCCACCCCCCAGCCTGGCCTGGCCTCACCCAGAGGAAGCGTGGATTGTATTTGTTAAGGGAATGAAGGCAGGAGCCTCGGAAGCCGCCTGAAAGAGGTGGATGGTGGCAGGGTGCCTCCAACATGCTCAGGCTGGGGGGGGGGGGACCTTGAGGGGGACATGCTCAGGGTGAAGGAGAATGGGCAAAGGCTCCAGACTTTGGAGTCAGAGCAACAGGCCTAGGCTGGTGTATCAGATCTGGCGTGCGGATGCTGTATCTCTGGGAAAGTTGCTGGTCCTCTCTGAGTCGTAGCTTTCTCATTAGTGAAATGTGCAAAAATGATAGAGTGCCAGGCTTGCAGAGTTGTTGGGAGGATCCACTGAGATAATGAGGTGGGAACACGGGGTACAGTGCCTGACATTTACTAGGTACTCGAGGATGTCCCTCTCAGCCCCATGGCTTTAAGTGTCCTCTCCCTTCTTTCTTCCTTCCTTCTTTCCTTTTTTCTTCTTCTCATCTATCTTTCTTTCTTTCTTTTTTTCCTCCTTTCTTTTTCTTTCTTTCTTGAGATTTTATTTATGTATTTGAGACAGAGACAGAGACAGTGAGTGAGAGAGCATGAGCAAGGTGGAGAGGCAGAGGGAGAGGGATGAGCAGATTTGCTGAGCAAGGAGAAGGATGCAGGGCTCAGGGCTCCATTCCACGACCCTGGGATCACGACCTAAGCTGAAGGCAGATGCTTAACCGACTGAGCCACCCAGGCGCCCCAGTACTCTCCCTTCTGCCTTCATGTCCTTCTCTACATCCTCTGCCTTTTCCTTCCAGATCATAAGTATGCTCCCCTCTAGGACCCCCTCTCACCTGCCCAGCCCAAGCACAGCCAATATTCCTCCTCAGATCCCCCAGGACTAAGTTCAAGCCTCAACCAGAACCCATGTGAAGTGACTGATTTCTGTTCAAAGCCAAGTGTCAGCCGATTTCTTAAGGGCAGCAGCTATCTGTATTGATTTCTAGATCCCTGGAGTCTTATACTGGCCCTAGTACATGGGTGGTGCAGGATGGATGGGTGGGTGGGTGGGTGGATGGATGGACAATTAGCTGGTCTGAGCAGAGTCGACCCCCTTCTGGCACGTTTTAGTAATAAAAGACTGTATAGTCCAAAGGCTGAACCCTGCTGAGACCCTCAGAAAAACTGTCCATCGTGTGGGTGAAGAGCTGCTGTCTTTTTAAAGCTTCCATGTGTTTCCTCCAATCCTCAGAGGACAGGGACAATTATTCTCAGTTCTCAATTGCTCAGTTGTCACACAGCATGTTGGAGGTGGGAGCAGAAGCTGCCCAGTCCCTGGCCCATACAATCCTTTTGGTCCTTGGGCCCTGGACTGATGGGTGTTGGCCCATTTTACAACCTCTGGAATTGATGTGCTGAATGGGGTGGGCGTGGGGAATTGGTTCACCTCCACAGAGAGGAAGGATCAGCCCCCAGCTCACATGAACATATGTTTCCTAACGAAAGAATGTAGAAAAACAAGACTCAGAATGGTTATAGAATAAAAATAAAAGGAATAGCTAAATGGATGGTGGATAGATGGTGGTTTGGATGGATGGATACCTGGGTGGCTGAATGGTGGTTGGGTTGGTGATGGCTAGAGCTGAATGAGCAGATGGATAAGTGGATGAATGGATGAATAAATGGATGATGGATGGATAAATGGATGGATGGATGGTTGGATGGATGGATGGCTGGATAGATGGATGGATGAGTAAATGGATGGATGAATGAATGAATAAGTCCATGAATGGGTGGGTGGGTGGTAGATGGATGTGAGATGGGAAAATGGATAAGTGAACGGTTCATGAATGGGTAGGTGGGTAAGTGGGTAGGTGTGTGGATGGACAGATGAGTGCATGGTGGGTAGATGAGAAGACGGAAACTTGAGTGGACAGGTGCATGAGTGGATGGATGGGTGGATGGAGGCTGGATAGGTGGATCAGTGGGTGAGTAGGTGGACAGGCAGATAGATGTGTGGATGGGAGGGACAGATGGAAGGGTAAGTGGGTGGGTGACACTGACATACAGCAAAAAGCGCACCAACTGGGGATCAGACAATCTTGTCTTGGCCTTGATTCTGCCCCTAATGCCCAATGGAACTGGTAATAAGCCATCCAGCCTTCTTGGACTTCACCTTCCTTCTCTAATGGGAAATGCTCCCTGTCCCCCCAATACCCGAAGATCAGAAAAGATTACTAGGCTGTGGGTACTCCAGCACCATACCCTCTCCAACCCTAGTGACCGGTCTTGTCATGCCTGCATACCTCTGTTTCCCACGCCCACAGGGAACTTCAGTGCAGCTCCCATCAGTGTTTTCTGATGAGGCTCAGAGAACTCTGTGTGCAGCAAAGTCCCATACAAGAAACACGGTCCCCTCAGTCTGGTCAAGCCCAAATGATATGGGCTGGACTCAAGAGGCCATCTCTGAGGTCCCAGAAGTGGATTCTGATCCCAGCTCTGGCATTCAGTGCTGTGGGGCCTGAGGCATGTTGCTGACCGCCTGAGCCTCAGTTTTCCCAACGGAAAACAGGGAAGATAGTAGTACCCATCTCCCAGCATGGTCTCTGGGACCAAACACACCGCCATGCCTGGGGTCCCCGGATGGGATCAGGGAGACAAAGACACCCTTGCTGGTATCCCAGCTCTGGAGCCCAATGACCCCCCACCGGACTGGGTGTGGGATGAGTGCCCCTTATTCCACAAAGGTCTGGTGCCTGCAGGTTTCTAGAATGGGGACGTTTCAGGGAGCCAAAGGTTGGACTCTGCGACGGCTCCTACTACTACCCCAAGCCAGCCCCTGGCAGTCCCTAGTCAGCCATGGTGTCCCCACTGCACGCTGGATAGTCACTGGGCTCTTCTCGTGGGTGGTGGAATCTTCAGAGATTGTCACTGTTGGGGCACCTGGGTGGTTCAGTGGGTTAAAGCCTCTGCCTTTGGCTCAGGTCATGATCCCAGGGTCCTGGGATCAAGCCAGCCCACATCCAGCTCTCTGCTCAGTGGGGAGCCTGCTTCCTCCTCTCTCTCTGCCTGCTTCTCTGCCTACTCTTGATCTCTGTCTGTCAAATAAATAAATAAAATCTTTTTAAAAAGAGAGAGAGGGACGCCCGGGTGGCTCAGTTGGTTAAAAAGAGAGAGAGAGAGAGAGATTGTCGCTGTTGCCCCTGCCTCCCAGGGGACCCCCGACACCTTGCAGACCCCAGGGGTACTCACAGAGTCCATGGGAGTTTGGACAGCCCTAGGGACAAGGTCGTTGGTCAGGTGAGTGAGCGGCGCTTGGGAGAGCTGCCCGGATGGAGGGAAGTAGGAACAGAGGGGCCCCCAGAGGGAGCAACAGTGCAAGGTCCCAGCCTCCTCCGGCCCTGGGTTCCCTCCTTCCCTTCCCCACCTACTGCAGACTGGTTAAAATGGCACCTCGCCATCTGTTGTCCCTCCCCCACCCCATGGGCTGGGCTGTGATTCCAGGACCAGCTCCCCTCATAAATAGGCAGCTGGCGGGTCCCCAGGGCCAGGCAGATGATGGGTCTGGGGTGGGCCCAGGGCTTTGAAGCTGGGGAGGATCCCATGGGTGGGCGGGTAGGACCGCAGGGACCATGAGGGTTCCATGCCCTTCCGTGGGGGCAGCCCTACTCCTGGGGGCTCCCAACTGCCCCCACTCCTGCCCTGGTTCCTTCAGCTCCCATCCTCCCTGGGTCTCACATCCTAACTGCCTGGCTTCTGCTGTGTTTAGAGAATCTCATGCTACTGCCTGGGTCCAATCCATGGACCCTCCTTAACCAGTGCTGTCTCCCCCGGCAGTAAGCACAAGCCCCCCACCCCAGGATCTCTGCTTTACAACCGGGGAAACTGAGGCCAGAGAGCTGGGAAGTGGGGGGACCAGGGAGTGGTGGAGGACTCACCCCGCCCCACCCCACCCTGGCTGCAGCTTGCCTCCCAGTGGGAAGCCGTTAGTAAGAGATTAGTGTCACAGGGGGTCAGGTGCCCAGTCCTGAAATTGTAAACCAGCTATCTGGCCTCAGCATTCCTATCTGGGGAATGGGGATGTCCAGACTGCCCCAGGCAAGGGTATCTTTTGAGCTAGAGAACACACAGGTCATTGTCTCACAACCCCCCCAAGACTTGGGAGAGGCAGCACCGGAGCGCTGGGGGGCAGTTGGGGGGCCCTCCACCACATCTGCTCATGGCAGTACCCTCCCCGTTCCTCCCCGCCCTCCACCCAGTCTTGGGGCTGGGGCTTCTCCTTCCCCCGCGGCGGCAGCCAGGCCAGCTGCCCCTCCTCTCTCCACGCTTCTGACTGCCAGCTCCAGCCCGGAAAGCCCCCAGACCCCAGCTGTAGTGTTTTTACTGCTTTGACCAGCCGCTCAGCCTCCCCCTTCCCCCCACCCCTCCTCCGTCTTTCCCCCTCTCGCTCTCCTCTCTCTCCTCCATCCTTTCCCCCTCCTCCTCTTCATCTTTCTCCCTCTGTTCTCCGCTCTCCCTCCCCTCCCTCCTCTTCTCCCT
>PISX010008670.1:64081-80465 GCA_004024625.1 Mellivora capensis | reverse complement strand
TTGGCTCAGGTCATGATCTCAGGGTCAGGAGAGAGAAGAGCCCCCACCAGACTCCATATTCAGTGCAGAGTCTGTTTATGCCTCTCCCTCCTACTCTATCCCTCCAACCCCCACCTCCCCCACCACTTGCGCTTTCTAATAAATAAAATCTTTTTAAAATAAAAAATAATAATAATAAGGGTACCTGGGGGGCTCAGCTGGTTAAGCGTCTGCCTTCAGCTCAGGTCGAGATCCCAGAGTCCTAGGATTAAGCCCTGCATTGGGCTCGCTGCTCAGCAGGAAGCCTGCTTCTCCCCCTCTCTCTGCCCCTCCCCTCTGCTCCTGCTCACGTGCTCTCTCTCTCTCTCAAATTACAAAAAAAAAAAAAAAAAAAGAATTTAAAAATTAAAAAAAATAAAAGGTAACCATTTAAAGCAAATATAACAGTGTATTTTGGCATATATAACATGGGTGTATTAAAAAATGGGTGCATACTGTTAAAAGTAAGCTTCTTACACTATACTAGAAGTGGTATAAAATCACTTAAAGGTAGACTGATAAAGTTTTACACGATAATCCCCAAAGCAAACTATAAAACCTTCTCTAAAAACCTCCTAAGAGTGAAATTATAGAGTATATGTTATTTTGTATAAGGCTTCTTTAACTCGGCCTGTTTCTGAAATGTACCCATGTTGTTACGTGATTATCCCTTTTTATTGCTGAGTAGTGTTCCATTTTATTCATATGCTACAAATTCTTTATCCATCCTCTGACTGACAAAAACCTGAGTTGTTTCCAGTTATTGGCTATTATAAATAAAGCTGTTAGAACCATTCTTTTTTTTTTATAAAATTTTTTTAAATTTATTTATTTGTCAGAGAGAGAGGGAGAGAGAGAGAGTGAGCACAGGCAGACAGAGTGGCAGGCAGAGGAAGAGGGAGAAGCAGGCTCCCTGCTGAGCAAGGAGCCCGATGTGGGACTCGATCCCAGGACGCTGGGATCATGACCTGAGCCGAAGGCAGACGCTTAACCAACTGAGCCACCCAGGCGTCCCCCATTCTTTTTTTTTAATGTTCACTTAGTCTATATGTTAACTGATAGAACCATTCTTGTACAAATTTTTTTGTCAACGTTTTTTCTTCCCATTTCTGTGGGTAAATACCTAGGAGTTTAACTGTTGGGTCATAGAGTTAGAAGTACGTTTAATTTCATAAGAAAATGTGAAACATTTTTCAAAGTATCTTACACTCTGCATTGCCATCAACAGTGTAGGAGAGTTTTAGTTGCCCCACAGCTTCATCAGTAGTGGGTTTTGCAAGTCTTTTTAATTTGAGTCATTGTGGTGGGTATGTATTATGATGTTTCACCGTGCTTAACTTGCATTTGCCTGACGACTATTTAAGTTGGCATTTTTGCATGTGTCTCCTAGCCAAAAGAAGTACCTGTTTAAAAATTGGGCCCAATTCTTATTACGTGGTTTATTATTGGCTTTTAGGAATTCTTTGTATATTCTGGGTTCTATTCCTTTGTCAAATATATGATTTACAAATATTTTTTCCCAGTCTGTGGTTTGCCCATTCATTTTCTTAAGGTGCTTTTTTAAAGGAGCAACAGTTTTTCATTTTGTTGAAATCTAATTTATCATTTTTTTATAGTATTGCTTTCTAGGATTTAAGAAATCTTTGCCTTCCCCCAAATCATGAAAATACACTTTAATGTTTTCCTCGAAAACCTTTATAGTTTTTTTTTACTTAGGTCTATGATCCATCTCAAATTAATTTTTATGATATTTGAGGTAGGCATCAAAGTTCATTTTTCCCATAATGATATCCAAATATTCCAGCATCATTCCCCCAACAGACTGTCCACTGCCTTTGTCAAAAGTCAAATTATTATATAAGTAGGTATCTGTTTCTGAGCTCTCCATTCTCCATTCTAATCATTAAACTCCACTGATTAATTTTTCTATCCTATGCCAATACCACACATCTTCATTTTTTGTAGATTTCTAGTAAGTCTTGAAACTGTTTGCCCTTCAGCTTTGTTGTTCTCTAAAAAAAAAAAAAAAAAAAAAAAAAAATGTTGGGGGGTGGGGATGCCTGGGTGGATCAGTCAGTTAAGTGTCTGCCTTTGGCTCAGGTCATGATCCCAATGTCCTGGGATCCAGTCTCAAATCAGGCTCCTTGCTCAGTGGGGAGCCTGCTTCTCCTTATGTCTACTACTCCCCCTGCTTGTGCAGCTCTCTCTCACTCTCTGACAAATAAATAAATAAAATCTTTAAAAAAAATTTTTTTTAACTAGACTCCATACTCAACATGGGGCTTGAACTCACTGTCTTGAGATTAAGAGTCATGTGCTCTATCAACCTGAGCCAGCCAGGTATCCCAACTTTATTCTTTTTAGACTATTTTGTTTACTCAAGGTATTTTTCATTGCCATATAAAACTTGTCAATTTGGGGCACCTGGGTGGCTCAGTGGGTTAGGCCTCTGCCTTTGGCTCAGGTCATGATCTCGTGGTCATGGGATCGACCCCCGCATCTGGCTCTCTGCTCAGCGGGGAGCCTGCTTCCTCCTCTCTCTCTGCCTGCCTCTCTGCACACTTGTGATCTCTGTCTGTCAAATAAATAAATATTTTTTAAAAAACTTGTCAATTTCTACCCCCCCAAACAAAGCATGCTGGCGTTATGATTATGATTGCACTGAATCTACCAATCAATATAAGAGGAAGTGACATTTTCTCTAATACTGAATGTTCCAATCCAAGAAAATAGTGTATCATTCCATTTATTTATGTCTTTAATTTCTCCCAGCAATGTTTTCTAGTTTTCAGTGTAGAGAGGTATTATAGGTTTTCTGTTAAACCTATTTCTAATTACTTTATGCTTTTGATGATATTATTAAAAATTTGGGGGTTTTATTCCATTTTCGAATGCCTTGCTGATTTTTGTACACTAACCATATGACCTGTGACTGTGCTAAATTCACATGGTAGCTCTATGAGCTTATTTGAAGATTTTAAAGATATTTCTATATAAACAGTATCTCCTGTAAAAATAGATCATTTTAGTCCTTCTTTTCCATTCCATGTTTTTTTTCTTTGCCTTATTTCAGTTACTAGGGCCTCTGGTATTATGTTGACCAGACGTGGGAAGAGTAAGCATCCTTGTCTTGCTCCTAGTATGAGAGGGAGGGGAGAATGTCCAATATTTCACCATTAAATACATTTACTGGTTTTGGTGGATAGTTATGGTAGATGTTCTTTATCAAATTAAGTTTTTTCTATTCTTAGTTCATTGGTTGATTGTTTTTTTAGTAAAATGCTAGCCCTAGCATTTAATAATGAATGTGAGCTAGATCTTGTCAAATGTTTTTTCCATAATTGTTGAGGTATTATTTTTATCCTTTATTCTGTTAATATAGATGACACTGATTGATTCTCAATTTTTATTTTTATTTTTTTTAAAAGATTTTATTTATTTATTTGACAGAGAGAGATCACAAGTAGGCAGAGAGGCAGGCAGAGAGAGGGGGAAGCAGGCTCACCGCCAATCAGAGAGCCCGATCTGGGGCTGGATCCCAGGACCCTGAGATCATGACCTGAGCCAAAGGCAGAGTCTTAACCCACTGAGCCACCCAGGCGCCCCTGATTCTCAAATTTTAAAATAATATTGCATTCATAGAATAATCATGATGTGTTATTATCATGATGACCAAATAGTCATGATGCATTATTATCCTTTTTTTTATATGCTGCTGAATTTGCTTTGCTAATATTTCGTTATTTTTATGTCTATGTTCTTGAGAAATGTTATCTTGTTAGTTTTCTTTCTTTGGAATGTCTTAGTCCAGTTTTGCTGTTATGGGTACACTGAACACATAACAGGAGTTGGAAAATGTTTCCCATTCTTCTGTTTTCTGAAAGAGTTTGTTCTAAGACTGCAGCTCTTTCTTCCTTAAATGTTTGAAAGAATTCATCAGTGAAACAATCTGGGCCTAAATTTTTGGTGAGAAAGTTTTTATAACAAATTAGATTTCATTAAAAACTATATGGATATTCAGGGGTGCCTGGGTGGCTCAGTGGGTTAAAGCCTCTGCCTTCCACTCAGGTCATGATCTCAGGGTCCTGGAATCGAGCCCCGCATCAGGCTCTCTGCTCAGCAGGGAGCCTGCTTCCTTCTCCCTCTCTGCCTGCTTCTCTGCCTACTTGTGATCTATCAAATAAATAAATAAAATCTTTAAAAAAAAAAAACCTATATGGATATTCAGATTTTCTGTCTCATTTTGTGTCAGTCTAGCAAATTTTATTTTTTCATAACTTTGTCCGTTTCATCTAAGGTATGACATTTGTAGTCATAAGTCGTTCACAATATTCTTCTAGTTATTCTTTAAATATTTATAATCCTTCTTTCATTCTTAATATTGGTCATTTGTTTATTTTTTTTTCTTGATCAGTGTAGTCAAAGGTTTTACAATTTCATTCATCTCAAAAAACTTAGTTTGGGGTTTGTTAAATCTTACTATTGCTTGTTTTCTAATTTCATTGGTTTCTACTCTAACCTTTATTTTTCCTTCCTTCCTTCTACTTACTTTTAATTTACCCTTCTAGGTTCTTTTTTCTCCTTCTTTTAAATTGATATAATTGACATATAACATTATATACTAGTTTCAAGTGTACAACATGACTTGATATTTGTATACATTGCAAAATGATCACTCAAAATAATTCTAGTTATCATCCACCACCAGCTACAATTTTTTCCTATGGTAAGAACTTTAAGATCTACTCTCTTGGAAACTTTAAACACACAATACAGTATTATTAACTATAGTCATCATGTTCTACATTACATCCCCAGGACTTATTTATAACTGGAAGTTTGTACCTTTTGACCACCTTCACCCATTTTGTCCACCCTCCCCCTGTGGGAACCATCAATTCCTTCTCTGCATCTATCAGTTCAGTTTCCAGAAGTGGAATTGCTGGAGCATATGGTAGTCTATTTTTAATTTTTTGAGGAGCCTCCATGTTTTCCATCATGGTTACAAAAATTTACATTCCTATTAACAGCACACAAGGGTTCCCTTTTATCCACATCCTCACCAACACTTGCTATTTTTTGTCTTTTTGATAATAACCATCCTCAGAGGGGTGAGGTAACAACTCATTGTGGTTCTGATTTGAATTTCCCTGACAGTGATGTTGAGCTCCTTTTACTGTTGGCCAGCTGTATGTCTTCCTTGGAAAAATGTCTATTTAGATCCTCCTGCCCACTTCTTAATCAGATTGTGTTTTTTTGCTATTGAGTTTTAAGAGTTCTTTCTATATTTTGGATATTAACCTTATCAAATATATGATTTGCAAAGTTTTTCTCCCATTTGGTAGGTTGCCTGTTGGCTTCTTTTTTGTTTTTGTTTTTTTTTTTAAGATTTTATTTATTTATTTGACAGACAGATCACAAGTAGGCAGAGAGAGTGGAACGGAAGCAGGCTCCCGGCTGAGCAGAGAGCCCAATACGGGACTCGATCCCAGGATGCTGGGATCATGACCTGAGCAGAAGGCAGAGGCTTTATCCTACTGAGCCACCCAGGCACCCCTGCCTGTTGGCTTCTTAAGGTCACTGATTTTAGAGACTTTTTTTTCCTCTTAAAAAAATTTTTTAACTACAAATTTTCCTTAAAGAACTGTTCTATTTAGTAACATCTTAAAAATTTCAATGTTACACTTTCATTTTCTTTTGCTTCAAAACATTTTCTCATTTTCATTGTGATTTCTTATTTAATCCATGGATTACATTATTTAATTTGCAAATACCTGAGAGTTTTCTGGATATCTCATTGTTATTCACATTTAATTTAATTCTACTATGGTCAGAATCATTCTATATGATTTCAAACTTTATGTATTTGTTGAAACTTGGTTTATGGCCCAGCATATGTTCAGTCTTGGGGAACATACAATGTGCACTTAGAAAGAAAGACTGAATTCTGCAGTTACTGGGTTTAATGTTCAATAAGTACTAATTAGGTCAAACAAATGATTATCTGTATCTTTATAAATTTTTGTTCATTCAACTGCTTTAGGAGGGATGTTCAAATTTCCAACTATGATTATTCAATTGTCTAGCTCACTCATTAAGTCTGTTTTGCTTTGTGTAATTTGAAGATGTGTTATTAGGTGTATACATTTAGGATTGTCATGGCTTTCTAATAAACAGACTTTTATCATTATGAATGTCATTCTTAATCTCTAGTAATATTTGTTTTGACATTTACATTTTTGGAGTTTTGGATGAAACTTAGAATTTACAGATTTATAAAAGTATTTATAGAATTTATAAAACCATAAGTACAGATCTCACATAGACTTTACACATACTAGATAATGTTTAAACTATCTGTTCTTCACAAAACATCTGGGTTAAATATAAAATTAACATTTATATTATTTATTTTCTTCCTTTCTTAGTTCTTTCTTTTTATTTTTTCCTTCCTTTTTAATCATCGCCCGTCAGTTTAAAGCAACAAATAAAACTAAATTTATTTAGAGAGGTTCTGTACCACCACTATCATGACCATAAGAGCTTTTTTTTTTAAATGCCAATAATGTGTTTGGTCGTACTCAAATAAAAAATCAGAAAGAAAAGTTAGGGTGATCCAACACATTTATTATTATTGATGTTGTGTTACTGCATATATCCTTAGCTAATATTTTTAATGAAAACTGCTATAGAGACAATGGCAGGAAGATGAAATCCTTCTAATCAATCCTACAAATAGTCCTGTAAATTAAATCTACTTTTTATTTAAATAATAATTACCAGCCCCTCATTTTAGATATCCTACAACATTTTAAAGGATACAATCCCCTGTAAGAGTGATAATGGGAATCCAAGGAAATTACAGGCACCATGAGAGAGAAACTTCACAAAATGTTATATAAAATCTTTATTATAAAAATACTACCATCCATATACTTATATATTTATTTTCAGTAAAGTTAAACATCAATAAAGTAGTTTTTCATACCAGAGCTTCTTTTTCTAATGGAAGTCAATAGATTTAAATATCATGACTTAAGTTTTCAGTGAGAGAACAGAACATCTATATTTCTGGGAACCTTTTATGCATGAAGACCATCCAAAATGAGCCAGGCAAAAATTAGTGGCAGAGACTCCAACTCTCCTGATAACTTTTAGAACCATCTATTTCATTATCTAGTGTGAGTGGCTGAGGCTTAGTTAACAACAGCTTTCACTTGGACTCTAAATAAAAGTTGTCTTTGTATTCTGAGGTTCTTACTACCAGATGGAGTATTAGTGTGAATGAATGGAATTCTTTGACAAACTTCTTTAGAGTTCATTTAAGTTCATTGTGGTTTTCGTACTGATCTCTACAAAAACTGTATGAATGAGTCAGTGAAGTCCTTAGCATCTCACTCCATGACTTTCTTTTTATGATAATATCACACTTATTTCCTACAATGTCAACTACAAAATTAGATGGACCTTGCTGTCAAAGATCTCTTAATTGATTCCTTAATGTTGAAAATATTTCCTCTTTTTGGTATCATAAATCCTTATAGCTGAAGTAACTGTAATAGTACATTCTAGTAAAGCAGAAAATCATTCTTGTGCAGCTATATCTCAGATTAGGAAATTTACATGCTCATTTTGGTACTAAACAAAGATGCCCTCTTACTGAAATGATCTTAGGCTATCTCCATTCTGCTATTAAGCTCATCAAGTGAATTTTTACTTAAGACACTGTCTTTTTTAATTCTAAAATTTAACTTGGTACTTTTTTATGATTGCTATTTCTCTGCTAAGAATTCCTATCTCTTCTTTCATTATGAACCTATTTTTTCTTTACCTCATTTCTCTACAATTATTGTTTTAATTGTTGCTTTAAAGTCTAATGCCAATATCTGGGTCATACCGGGATTGATCTCTGTTGATCGTTTTTTCTCTTGAGGATGGGTCATATTTTCCTCATTCTTCATTCTGAGATTGTATCCTGGACCTTATGGATTCTGTTTTTTTCCTGAAGAGTGTCAATATTTTTGCTTTAGCAAGAAATTACCTTGGATGACTCTAACTACAAACTGAAATCTTAGTATCTTAGTTCAGTACCCTATCTTTAGTAGGAAGTCTGTGATCTACCTTGCAAACATATGGTTCAGAGGTCAGTCAGAGGTTTGGGCAAGATTTATACATGGAACTTGGGGCTATATCCATCTAGTTCACTCTGGGGTTAACTTCTCATTTTCCTGCAGTAATGCTTGCCCCAAAATCCACCATCTGGTTCTTTAGGCCAGAAAGACTGAGTTTTTTATCAGAATTTCATTCAATGTAGCACTGACTTTACCTACCTTAAAGATGACAGCTATTTAAAAAAAAGAAAGAAAGAAAGAAAGAAAAGATATTCTCTCCAATTTTGGATTTTCTTCTATCTCCCTTCTAGGATCTGCCTGACATTTTTTACTCTTCAAGACCTTCAGATAGTTGTGTTATATATTTTTTCCATATTGTCTCAAAGAAGGCCATTTGGCTAGGAGCTTACTCAGCCATATCAGAAGTTTTAGTTTTTATTTTATTTTATTTTAAAGATTTTATTTATTTATTTGAGAGAGAGATCACAAGTAGACAGAGAGACAGGCAAAGAGAGAGAGGGGAAGCAGGTTCCCAGCTGAGCAGAGAGCCCGATACAGGGCTTAATCCCAGGACCCTGCGACCATGACCTGAGCCAAAGACAGAGGCCCAACCCACTGAGCCACCCAGGCGTCCCGGAAGTTTTTGTTTTTAATAGAGAAATGTAACCCATTTATATTTTCTGTCAGCATGCCTGATCTTGTTTTACGTTCTTTACCCATACTTGTTGCTATTTCTTCTGCTTTCTAGTTTTTGCTCTAAGAGATATTTTTTTCTTTTATCTTTTCTCTTTATTTGAAAAGTAGAAGGTGTATATTAAATTCTAAAATAGTTGACTGTGGGGTGGCTCAGTTGGTTAAGCATCTGCCCTTGGCACAGGTCATAATCCCAGGGTCCTGGGATTGAGCCCCCACATGGAGGGTCTCTACTCAGCAGGGAATCTCCTTCTCTCTCTGCTGCTCAAAATCTAAAAAAATAATAAAGTAAAATAAAATACCTGACTGTGTATTTCCCTAGTTATAAGTACAACAAATGATAATACTGTCACTCAGGATCAGCAAACACTCTCTCAAAAGGGAACACAATTCACAAATATCTAAGCAAGCAGTAACTACAAATATTCATTTACATTTGGTTTATTGGTATCATCAGTTTTCTTATTTCAAGCATTTCTTTTTAGTAAGTTCATATTAAGACCTCTTTCCTCTAAGACACTTATTTTTTTCATCATTTTATTGTCTTTATTCTATTTCTACATACCTCTTATGTTGTTTTCCTACATCACTGATTTCATTTTCTGTAGTTTCAATTCTAAAAATTAATGCTTCTAATCCTTTCATTAATTTAAATTAACTTAATCTTTTTTTATTTCATTTAACTTTCTTTTATTTTAGCCAATTTCTTATAAAAAGGTTTTCAACTCAATCTGTCTTCTCTCTGCTTAGATCTTCTATATTACAGATTGTTTTCTTGATTTTTAAAGATTCTAACACAGAAATTTTCTAATACTTACTTCTCTTTTCTACTTATTGTTCCCATATTATGGTATTTTCTTTTTATATAACCTTGAGAAAGGAGTGATATGACTAATCTTGGAGAATCCCTAAAATGAAGATATGTGGTTTTTCCTTGGTTCCCCTCCCTAACCTCCTAGTTGTTCTTATGTCTCTGTCTCTACTGCAGTTCAATGTTAAAAAGTGATAGTTGGCATCCTTCCTTTGTTCATACTTACCACAGAAATACCAGTGTCCCCACTAAGCATAATTCTGACTTTTGAACTGACATACCCATATTTGATATCATATTAAGAAACTACCCATCTGTTTATATTGTAGGAAGTGATTCTATCAAGAAAGATGCTGAATTTTGCCAAATGTTTTTAGCCTTTATGATGAACACAATGGATTTTTTCTCCCTAGAAATATTAATATGATATATTACATTTATTGTATGTGTGTGCATAACTGCTAGCCAACTTTCTAGTGATATCCAACTTTTTATTTACTGTGGATGTCTGCTTGAGGAAGGATCACATAGTGTTGTTGCCTGTTAATCTAAGTAATACAGGATCGTTCTTGGGCATTCTAACACTGCCTGCAGCATTTTTATTGTAATAAACAGTAAATGTAAAACTAGAAAGACCAGAATGCACTGTTCTGAGTCCTAAACTTCAGTCAATAGGGGACTTTCTTTTTTTTACCACTCTGTGTTTTACTGTCAAAGAAGCATAGTTGAAATGAATTTACATATTCTATTTCCCCATAAAAATGTATTCTTATTTTTTGATTGAATAAGTTCTTAAACTTATAATTTTATGTTTTAAATAATTTCATTTATTTGCCTATTATCAATCTGTTGTTAGGGTCCTCATGTTCTTAAATATGTATTTTCTCTATTAGAATATCATTTAATTAACAATGTTTTATTTCAGAACCTAAAAACTGAGTAGCATATATATGAAATTTTAATTGCAGATTTTTCTTTTAGGCTTTTCTAATGACCTGACAGCATAATCTTTGAAAAGTAAAACTGTCTATTTGTATATGGGCCACATAAACTATTTCCTTAAATGATAAAAATGACAAATCTTCCAGTTGAGATTTTACAAAAATAAGAAATTAAATACAAAGTAGATCTAGATCTAATTTATCTGAAAATTTTCTAGCAATTTCCTATTCCTATGGATCTGATCCAAGATCCTCTCTGTTTCACTTTCAAAAGCCTTAACCAGATTATCCAACAAAATATAAAATGGTAGCATTAAAAATGTTACACTATAACTTCATTTAAAATATACTAAACATATTTAAAGCCTGCAAGAAACTAGGAAAACCCCTACAGACTAACAAATAAGAGGCTAAAAGCTAAAGCAGTAATCATCAACTGATACTGATTTGAGTTTCTGTTTGCTTGCTGTTTTTGTTTTGTTTTTGGATTTGCAAAAATAGATACAAGCTTTATTGAAATACATTTGCTTATGAACTTTATATTTGTTTGTATCCCCAGGTTCCAAAAAAAAAAAGATTTAAGGAAGCTTATGAGATTAAATAAAATGCAACAAAGGAACAAAGATTAAAAGTAGGAACACTGAAAAAAATTAAATTAAAAAAAAGGAGGATGAGAGAAGAAGAAAATGAGAGGATATTAAATGAAGCTGGGAACAAAGCCCAAATTGCATAGTATAATGACTTAAATATTTGCTATGGGTCATCTACAAGTTTAAATCCAAGTTTCCTAGCAGTGAACATGAAAAGGGAAACATAACCAAATACTGTATTGACAATGTTTGTGAGATAAATATAAACTGGTGTTGCGAAATACAAATACTGACCCACCCCTGAAGCCCAGGAATAAGTCCCACGTGAGTAGTGAGTGATTCTTTAAAGGTAATGTTGGATTCAATTTGCTAGTATTTTACTGAAAACTTTTGCACCCATGCTCATCAGGGATATTGGCCTGTATTTCTCATTTTTTAGTGGAGTCTTTACCTGGTTTTGGTATCTGGGTAATACTGGCCTCAGAATTAATTTAGAAGTTTTCCTTCCATTTCTTTTCTTTTCTTTTTGTTTTTTAAGTTTGGGTTGTTCTTTTTTTGTAATTATTATGTTCAGTTAGCCAACATATAGTACATCATTAGTTTTTGATGTAATGTTCACAGATTCATTAGCTGCCTATAACACCCAGTGCTCATCACAACACATGTCCTGGTTTGGGGTTTTAACAACTACATGGGGGTATTGGGGCCCAAGCAAGACAGGAATTCAGGGGCGCCTGGGTGGCTCAGTGGGTTAAAGCCTATGCCTTTGGCTCAGGTCATGATCCCAGGGTCCTGGGATTGAGCCCCGCATCAGGCTTTCTACTCAGCAGGGAGCCTGCTTCCTTTCCTCTCTCTTTGCCTGCCTCTCTGCCTACTTGTGATCTCTGTCAAATAAATAAATAAAATCTTAAAAAAAAAAAAAAAAGACAGGAATTCAAAAGTAGGACATACAGGCAGTCACTCATTGGTACTTACTCCCTTTGCCCCGACCCCCAAGTTTTGCTTCCTTTTCTTCTCTTCTACAGGATTTTTCTCTCTTAAGTTCCTAAACTCTGGTGTTGCTTTCACTTGGCTATCAATTTTTTCCCATTAAAATTACTGATTGCTGGGGCACCTGGGTCGCTCAGTTGGTTAAGCAACTGCCTTCGGCTCCGGTCATGATCCTGGAGTCCCAGGATCGAGTCTTGCATCGGGCTCCCTGAGAGGCAAGGAGTCTGCTTCTCCCTCTGACCTTTCTCCTCTCATGCTCTCTCTCTCTCTCAAATAAATAAATAAACAAACCAATTAAGTAAAAAATATTAGTTGCTTATTAAATGTTTCTGATCACTTTCTACTAAAATTAATCATTTGTCTATTAATTGACAATTAAGTTATAGGCTGTTAAGAGATGAGGGTATGAGAGTAGCTTCCATCAACAACAATAATCCCCATCCTTGTTCATGAAGTTGATGCTTTACAACTAGAAATGGAGGCAATGAACTGAATGAAGTGGAAGAAAATTAAACAGAGAGGCTAAAAAAATTAATGAAGGGAAAAAAATGTTTTTCTCACCTGAGCACTATCGTCTGGATCTTTAACCTCCAGATTATACTGTCTCTATTAAATGACAGACATCACCACCTAGTTGTACAAGTGTGAAATTTTAAAGCAATTTCTACATTTTCCTTTTTCTTTTCCTCAGTATTCAACCTATAACCAGGTGCTATCCATTTTACTTCTTGACTATCTTTCAAATCTATCCTCTTCATATCCATAGGTATCACCTTATATCAGACTTTCTGAACCTCCGAACTACAGACATTTTTGGCTAGATAATTCCTTGTTGTGGGGGGTAGCCGTGCATATTAATCAACATTTTGGCAGAAATCCTGGCTTCTGCAGAATGACTAGAGGTCGATAGCAGGACCCATCTCCACCCTGCCTAGTTGTGACAACCAAAACTACCTTAACATTGCCAAATAGCCCCCTATAGGTGACAATCACTGCATTATAACCAGCTAACACCACTTCTCACCCAGTGTACTGCAAGCTCTCCTAAGTTGTCTTCACTGAAGCCACCGTATTAACGCACCCCACTCCATAACCCTTCTGTACACTACACCCAGTGATAGTCCAACTCTGATCTTGTCAGTCCCCACTTAAAGTACTTCAGTATCTTCCCATTTCTCTTAGAATAAAATCCAAAGTCCTTATTATAGCTTCATAAAGTCTAGCTCTCACTTCTCCAGATTCACGTTGTGCCTCACCGCATCCTACTTCCCCACCCTCCGGTACTCCCACCGCACTCGCTACCTTTCAATTCCTCACATGCGTCATGCTCTCTCCAGCTACTGGGAGAACTCTTTGGCGAGAAGATTCTTCCCCCACCTCTTGTAACACTCTGAGAATTAGTAGATGCTATTTTTTTTAAAAGATTTTATTTATTTATTTGACAGAGATCACAAGTAGGTAGAGAGGAAGAGAGAGAGAGAAGAGAAAGTAGATGCTATTTTAAAACAGTAACAACCTATGTTGGGGCTCTAGATTAAAAGCTGTGACCTAGGGGCACCTGGGTGGCTCAGTGGGTTAAAGCCTCTGCCTTCGGCTCAGGTCATGATTCCAGGGTCCTGGGATCAAGCCCCGCATGGGGCTCTCTGCTCAGCGGGGAGCCTGCTTCTTCCTCTCTCTCTCTGCCTGCCTCTCTGCCTACTTGTGATCTATCAAATAAACAAATAAAATCTTTAAAAAAAAAAAAAAAGCTATGACCTAAAGAAAAAGTTGAATGCATTTTGTTCATTGGAAATCAACCAAGTTGTTGGTCCTTTTTCTAGGACAGGGTACAAAAAGATCAGTGACGGGGCGCCTGGGTGGCTCAGTGGGTGAAAGCCTCTGTCTTCGGCTCAGGTCATGATCCCAGGGTCCTGGGATCAAGCCCCGCGTCTGGCTCTCTGCTCAGCAGGGAGCCTGCTTCCCCGTCTCTCTCTCTCTCTGCCTGCCTCTCTGCCTATTTGTGATCTCTGTCTGTCAAATAAATAAATAAAATCTTTTTAAAAAAATCAGTGATGACCAACAAGGATAAATGATAGAGGACAATGCAATGTGTTGAGAGTCACAATATCTAGGTTCCAATCTCTTCGCTGCCATTGATTACCCATGTGATTTGTTGTTAATTTCAATTAACTTTTCTGGTGTACAGTTCTATCAGTTTAAATACATGTAATCACAACCACAATCGGGATGCAAAACAGTTCCATCACCCCCCAAAAAATCTCTCATTTTGCCCCTGTGCAGTCAAACGCCTTCCACTATAGTCTCTGGCAACCACTGACCTATTTATTCTTTGTCCTACACATTTATCTTTACCTGGCATATATATACATGTCATCTTCTTTATATTAAAATATTAAGCCAATCATGATGATCACTTGTCTGCCATGACCAAAAAACCAAATGTGTAACAGTATCCCTTCTATGGTTCACATTTGTGGTTAATGCCAATTTTTTCAATTCCACATCTTAAACTTTCAGTCTTCTCTGGAAAAGTGGCTCTACATGCTACCCTGGTGTGCCTGTAACTTTGCTCACTCTACAAAGCTATGAGCTCCAGAATGTTCCCTAACATCTCCTTGTGGCAGTCCTTCCTCAGTTTATCACAGCCAACTGCAATTTTCTTTTCAGCAGTCTTTACTGGTGGTAAGGGAGGCAGCAAGCTTGTTCTAGCACCTTGCTAATTATGAACATAGCTTGTCACTGAGTGTCTAAAGATAATACTGATGACATTACTAGGTCAACAGTCAGCTAAAGGAGAGTCTTGATAAATGATGTAATATGAAAAAACTCACTGCCTTGATTCACAAGGTTGCCATCCTGGTAAATCATAAGAATGCTCTCCATAACCTTATATAAATTTTAATAAGTACCCCTGACAGAATCATTCATAATGTTCTTTTAGTGTAACAGATTAGGTGTAATTACACTTGTTTGAATAACTAGATTCAGAAGTATCCAGAAGTAATTAGGGTGCCTGGGTGGCTCAATCGGTTCAGCACTGGACTCTTGGTTTTGGCTCAAATCACGATCTCATGGGTCATGGGACTGAGCCCCGCACTGGGCTCCCTGCTCAGCGGGGAGCCTGCTTAAGATTCTCTCCCTCTGCACCCCACCCCCACTCACACTCTCTCTCTAAAATAAATAAATATTTTTTTAAAAGGTACTAAGTAATTAATGTCTCCCACAAGTGCTTGTTTTTGTTTTTTTAAGATTTTATTTATTTGAGAGAGAGAGACAGAACACAAGAGAGAGAACAGAGGGTGGAAGCAGAGGGAGAGGGAGAAGCAGACTCCCCGCCGAGCAGGAAGCCTGATGCGGGGCTGATCCCAGGACCTTGGGATCATGACCAAAGCTCAAGGCAGCCGCTTAACAACTGAGCCACCCAGGTGCCCCACAAGTGCTTCTTTAGAGATTAAGTATTAGAAACTACTTATATGCAAGCAAGAGTTAAGTCTTTTTCTAAGATTCAGGTAGGAGTTTTATTTCATTGAGTTTCTTTTATGACCCCTAAAAAACAATGAGAAAGGCTTGTATTTCTGAGACAGAGAAACTGAACAATTCCATAAAAATCTGCTTTTTCTCCTTTTCCTGCTTCTATTCTTGCTAGGACCCGCAGCCCCACCCCACTTTACACCTGCCTCAGAATGCAAACAGTGTATGTCCTCCTTGTAAGGGACAAGAAGTTCATGACTTCTTCAAAACAAATAACATCTAAGGAAGGACCAGATGACAATGACTGAACAAAGCCGTCAAATGTGTATTCCAGACCACCAGCGCTAGACATTTCAACACCAAGACACCTTGGCTCCAAGGACTAACCCCCGGGTCTCATCTTCATTCTCACTGGCTCCTGGATGCCTGAGAGGACACATACACCACACCATGATCCTTAATAAAAAATGCCATCTCCACTTCCTCATATCAGGGAGATCATATGATAGTTGTCTTTCTCTGATTGGCTTATTTCACTAAGCATGATACCCTCTAGTTCCATCCCTGATATGAGGAAGTGGAGATGCAACATGGGGGACTAGGGGGGCAGAAAAAGAAGAAAAGAAACAAGATGGGATTGGGAGGGAGACAAACCATAAGTGACTCTTAATCTCACAAAACAAACTGAGGGTTGCTGGGGGGAGGGGGTCGGGAAAGGTGGGTGGGGTAATGGACATTGGGGAGGGTATGTGCTATGGT
>PISX010008670.1:0-63981 GCA_004024625.1 Mellivora capensis | reverse complement strand
AAAAAAAAAAAATGCACACCGAAAAAAAAAAAAAAATGCCAGACCCCAAATAAAGACAGAACTCATCCTCCTTTCTTTTCCAAGTCTCCCAGTCACTTCGTCTGTATCTGCCCTCTCTGTACATTCAATAAACTCTGCTCTCATTTCTTGCTGCTTTGCATTTGCCATCCTGCACGAAGCCAAGGACCCTCTTGGCTAGTCCTACGGGACCCCCTCCAGGTCCTCAACATCATTTTTTGATATGAACTTAAATCAAACGCTCAGAGAAAAACAGCAAGTCTGTCAAACACAGGAGATCACATGGATTTACCTCACTAAGAATATAAGTATTTTTCAAATAAAAATACCAACTGATTTTTTAGATTAAGTCCTTTACAAATTAACGATAAGCAAAGTCATCAGATTTTATTAACACAGTAAGATGAATATAAAAAGTATAGATTTTTTCAAAGCTTGTTAGTTTCCACCTAATTGGATGAGACTAGCACAATGTTTGTTTTTACCTTCCGGTGGCCTGTTGGATGTTGCCACAACGACGACCCCATTTTTGAACAGATTTTCAAAAAGCTGTTTCAGAATCATGGCATCAGCAATGTCAGTGACCTATGGACAACAACACATTTGTTTTATTTTAATTTCACTTCTGCTCTAACAAATTTGCTAATAGCTCATCTTTTTTTTTTTTTTTAAAGGATGGAAGTGAATTCCAAGAGAAAAATTCTAATTATCACCATGAAGAAAAGAGTAGATAATTAAAAGCATGAAAGACTGTATGGTAGTCTTTTAAACTTGACTCTTTTTGCAAGCCTATCATTTCTAAGCAAATTATCAAATGGTTCTATGTTAACTTCTTTTATAAACTACAGGTGGAAAGCACAGATAATTGTCCTAAACATTTAGGAAGTCTGATTAATTAGAACTAACATGACCAAATCCCTCCTCCTACTCCCATCACACACTCCATCCAACCCCCCCACCCCTCAGGGCAAAAAGAGAAGTGAGAGGGAAAAAAAAGAAAAAAGAAAAAGAAAAAAAGAATAATAAACAAGACAATTGAGATTTCTAATACCTTTCTGGCAAAGGTCCCTGAAAAGGTGACTTTAAATGGTCATGGGACTTTAGAAATAAGGACAAATAGCCAGTGAGACATAATCAGCTGCTGTTGAAAATAGAATGATATGACATAGATACTATTGTGCAATTGTTGCACAAAACAATTCAACAGATGGCCCATCACAAAAATAAGCAATTTCATTGTTCTTTTTAAGTGCCTTCTATTACTGTCCATGAATAATCAAAAGGCACTGCAGTCACTTCCAGCACAGCCAGCCTCTGCTAACCTTCGCAAACACAAATATTCCTTCTATTAAAAAAAGAGAGAGAAAGAAAGAAAAACCTTACAAGAATGGTTCATGCAGGACTTTAAAAAATGACTTCTGACAAAAGCAGAAATGTATAATACAGATAAAACCATTCCATCTAAGTTACAGAAATGCATATATCTTTTCTAAATTTTTAAAAAATCCACAATTAACAAGTAAGCTTACTAACTTTTTATTTTTTTTATTTTTTTTTAAAGATTTTATTTCTTTATTTGAGAGAGAGGCAGTGAGAGAGCATGAGCGAGGAGAAGGTCAGAGGGAGAAGCAGACTCCCCGTGGAGCTGGGAGCCTGATGCGGGACTCGATCCCGGGTCTCCGGGATCATGACCTGAGCCGAAGGCAGTCGTCCAACCAACTGAGCCACCCAGGTGTCCCTAACTTTTTAAAAAGCTTTTTAAAATCACAAAGAATAAAGAAATTAAGGAGGGAAGGAAGTTGAGTTCAAAAACAAATGTATAGTGAAGGTAGATATTAATCATTGTACCTTCCCTTATAAATATAATAATATGGGTTTTAGATACTTCTCAAGTAAAAATATTTTGATCTCTAATAGCATTTTAGATCATCATAATAAAATCTGTTTTATATTCACAAAACATATCATACAATAAATATCACATTGTTATTTTTAAACTATGTTAGAGCATAGAAATTGGGGAAATTCTTTCAAATTAGATCAAAATACTTAAAGTTACCAACTAAGAGGTTGAAAACACAACCACCAACCACCTGGCTTACTCAAGTCTATGTCAGTTTTCTCTTTTCAGCTGATGTTTTATGCAAAAGTTTCATTATTTCTTTCCCACTTGAACAAAAACCAAACCAAACCAGGAAACAGGGATGTGCAGAGCTTTTTTTTTCCTTTTTTTTTTTTTTTTTTTGGTCTTTTTTTGCTGTCTTGGGCTCTAACTTTAAAACATTAACAAGAAAACTCCTGAAGATTCCTTAAATTAAAAAGACTTCAGGAAATTACAGAATGGTGATTAAAATGAAAAGGAAAGTCGTACTATTTTTTTAGGAAAGTGATATTTAATTTGGAGCTTAGGATCACTGTCAAATTTTGCTTCCGCAAAAATACTCACAGAGAAGGCCCTTTTCAAATGCTTAGACACCAGTGGCATTTCTGATGAGAAAGCAAATAAGCTTGCAAATTTTAGAAGCAAGTGCACTTTTAAATTGGATTCCCAATACACTGACTTTGAAAGAGAATGCTATCAATTAAAAGTTGCCCAATTTTAGAAAATAAAAATAGTCATTTGACTATCTCACCAATGTTTTTGAAAAAAAAATTAAAAACAGCTTTTGTGCCCTATGGTTTAGGAAAGTGAAGAGACATTTAGCTTGTAACGGTGCAAAGGCTTAAGCTGGAAGTTGAAGAAAAGCAAACAATAAAACTTGTGGTTGAATCATAATTTGTTGTTTTTGTATTACAAAATGTCTTTGCTCTACCAGAGTAAATTAACTTGGAGAAGCTATGGCTAATTAATAAAGCAGGAGTCACTTGGGGTAGCCGGGTGCCAATGTATACTCTTTTGATCTTGTCCCTGCACTTGCTCAGCTTTGCTGGGGAACAGTAATTTTACAGTAGAAGTGAACAGAAGACAATTGGCCACACATTCTTGGAGAGCGGGCTTTTTTAGCACCCGGCATTTCATTAGCACCAAGAACAAAAGAGAAGGCTACAGATTACCAATAAGGGTAGTCTGCTAATACAGAGAGGGGGAGACATTTCATTAGCATTAAAGAGAAAAGATTTTTTATGACCTAGAGTTGCTTTCCATTATGACTCACTTAAGTAAAAAAGAAAAAAAAAAATCTAATGGTTAATTTACATATGTAAGTGCCTGAGTCTCAGTCACCCACTGATTGGTACAGTGCCATGTAATGAGTGACAAACATAAGCATGCATTATCAGTAATTAGTATTAGCACAAAAATAAGCACCTATTTTTTATTAGCAGTTTTTAATAGCTTTCCTGTTTTACAAAAACGGTCAAAACTATTTTTTAAATGATATTGATAGCTTATAGAGGAGAATTTTGCATGACATTCTGCTCATCAGAATTTTTTTTTTTTTTAGACTCTATTAGTAATACATCTATCCAGTGGCCCTGAAAGAGACAGGAAAAAATAAGTTTCAAGAAAAAAAAAAAAAAAACAGTTTCTTTCAGTATTATACCTTCAGAATCATAAATGGTTTAACAACAACAAACAAAAAAGTAAATATTCAAAGTCAACATAACAAAGACCCTAAAGAAAACTTTGAGGAAAAGGTGCTCTTTTATCTCAGCAACTAGAACACATAAAAACAACCTACCTAGACAAATTTCTGAAACAGAATAGTAGTATATTTGACAACCCGGCAAAACTGAAATGCTCTACTTAGTGAAGATGACCAAGCTAATGAGGAATGCATTCTGCAAATGTAATCTGAATGCTGCCAAAACATAGCACAAAAATTCCCCAAATTCAAGAGCACATGTATTCTTGTTTTTAAGCAGCAATAATTCCCATTCAGCTCCCTAGTAAAATAAATATTATATGAATTAATACCACCTAAAGGCCAATAATACCTAGTTAAAAATCAAGAACTAAGAGGATTCAATTTTAGAAGTGAAGTGGTGATTGTAGACATACAATTGTTAAGAGTAAAGTGCCTAAAAAATTCTTTTCTAGTAAATCAGCAGTGTACTGTACCAGGATTAATAGGCTTAAGGATAATTTTTAGGTCCTATCATTAAAACATCTACTAAAAGTCTATCCAGCTCCAGACCTGTATATTTAAATACATAATACAAGACATCATATGCCAAAGAGAACATACAACATTGCTGTGACTACTAGTGCACTAGAGCACTAATGATGAATTCAAACTGAGTTACCAGCTGTGTGACCTTGGACGAGTTAGTTAACTTCTCTGACCCTTAATTTCCTCATCAGTATAATGAAGGTAGTAATAATACATATCCTGCAAAATTGTTATGATCCTTACAGTAAGTCCTCAAGAAAATGTTAGCTAGGACTATTATCTGTGTATGGTATATATCCTAGTATAATTACATGTTATTTATATATAGCTGTATTGAATTTTAGCTGTAGATGGAACAGTACCCAGCACAGTACAATAGTTAAGAACATAGACACATAGTACTCAACAAACAATAACTAATGTTATTACAGAATATACATAATAGGTGGGATGTAAGCATTCCAATAAATGGCATTGTCTCAGATAGTTCATAAAAGATGAATTTTAACTAGTTAGTAAACAAATGTAGAAAAAATTCAATTATATTATTACTTAAGGAATATACATTAAAACGGTGATCTACATTTTTCACCTATTAGACAAAAAATATGAAGATAATTCAGAAAGTTGACAGGAAAAATTATGAGATATTATTATACATATGGGAAGTGGGACTTATTTGAGAGACTACCTCAATATTTATCATTTGGAACTAGGATTTATTCATTCATTCTTTCACTCGTTATTATGCATTCGCTCATCCTCAAAGCGTTCTAGACATCTGAGATACACCAATTACCAAAACAAAGATTTCTGCTTTCAAGATTACATTATTATATATATATATGTAATATATATAATAAACAGTAAATATAATTAATATATATATATACATGTCAGACGGTGATATATGTTATTTTTTTAAAGAATGGTTTTAAAAAGGATAATAAGGGACTTTGGTTAATGGCAAACCACAATTTTGTAAGACTAGGCCTTGTTAAGGAGATAACTAAGCAAAGATCTGAAGAAGTGAGAGACTCTTTGGGGGGATCTGGGGGAGAATGCCCCAGGCAGAAATTTCAGTGCAAAGGCTCTGCTTTTTTGTTCTAAGTTATATGGATGTTGGGAACCAGAGTGCTGCTACAGCAATATTTTGGGGATATCCTTTTATCTCTAAATTCTAGAAAAAGGAGACAAGAAGAGATTTAGATTAGCAAAAAATCCAGTTTTGGTATGCTAGAGGAGATTTTCTAAAACCAGTAGAAGACAGTCCAGATATTGAACTTGGAGATCCAGGTTCTGCTCAGGTATCACCTCTGTCCTTAGTGGACATATTCTTGCCCTTACACTCTTAGTTTCTCTGGTTCTTCTCAACAGCGGGTATATACAGATAATTGGCCTTTTCTCACATATAGCGGTAAACTCCAGGCTTGGAGGCTGGAATTGCAGAGGAAATAAAAGAACAAAACTACTAATATTTTTCATCCTAGGACATGCAGGCCAACTCTGTTCAAAGGTAGAGGGTTCTCTCATGTTGTCAACTCTAACATAATAGAAGGCTATATTCCAGTAGCATTTGTCATCAAATAAAAGCAATCAATTTGATATTCAGTCTGGTTTTAGTATCTCTGAGCATATCTTCGTCAGAGCCCTAGTGGGAAAGAAGCATTTGGTATAACACCTGCTATTAGCTATGGTTCCCAGATCCAGCCCCATCAAGACTGTTTGCAAGCAATAGGCACAGGAGATTGAGCCAAAGTAAAGGGGTTTAGTGGAGACTCCAGGATGCGAATAGCACGGATAACACCTGCTGGGAATGGGAGCCGAGGTAGCTCTGAAGAGCTCAGCAGCTGTCCAGGGAGCAGCCTTGTAGCCCTCTCCCCTAATGTGAGTCAGTTATTTCCTATGTGTCTTTGTTCCTGCTTCATTATCATGTGGGACCTGACCTCAGTGCCTTTTAGTTCAAAGACACGAGACAGAGGATATGATGGGCCCAATCCCTGGGGGCCCACCATACAAGTGCAATGTTGCTGGCAAGCTTGTAGGCTTGGTACTCATAGATCAGATGTCCGGACATGGTCCATTTGACTGTGGGTCAGATCGGGTCCTACAGTATAAGATAAGACTCTTTATTTAAGGCAACTGGGATGGATGAGTAAACGAATGAATGAACATCAAACCAACTCTGGATGGGGCAGGCGATGACCACTCGGTCATATTGACTCTCTCTTTGTTAACAAGCAACATTTTACAACTGAGGGGCCTATCCCCCACCTTGATCTTCTTTATAGTTAATACATAATTTGAAAAATCATTTTTATCGCTTGCCTCTCTTTTGCAAGACCCACTCATTTAGAACACGAGCATTCTGAGAGTTGCTTTTGTTGCCTTCTTCCCAACCATGCATTGACACTCTGAAATCTGAACTCAATGGAGAATGCCCAGTGCAACCAGAGAGGTTTCTGTTAGGGCCTCAATATTGAGGTGGCATTTCATGGGTCTTAGGCACTTCTACCTTCATGAGTCCTTTCCTCAATGAGACAATGCATTTGAGGGGTACCTCAAGACGGGTGGCTAAGTCGGTTAAGTGTCTCTGACTTTGGTTCAGGGCATGATCCTGGGGTCCTCAGATCTTAAAAAAAAAAAAAAATTTTAAGATCAAGTCCAGCATTGAGCCCTGTGATCAGCAGGGAGTCTGCTTCTCTCTCTCCCTCTGCCCCTCCCCCACCTCCCCAGCTCATGTGAACAGGCACACTCTCTCTCAAATAAATCACTAAAATCTTAAAAAAAAAAAAGAAAGAAAGAAAATGCATTTGAAAATATGTTTGTTTACATTCGTAAATAATACTTTATGACTGGGTTGGTATAAAATATATAGAGATACAGGCTGAATTCATTATGTTAATTTTTTTCTGCAAATTTTAAAAGAAATTAAAATATTTTCATGGACCCCTGAAAGTATCATGGTCCCTAAGTACTGTGCCTAAGACACCTAATGGGTAATTTGGCCTTGCTTGCCATTAATTCTCTGAGGATCTCTTTTGCACCATCAAATTGTCATCGGGTCTTAACCTTCTTAAATAGTCTTGCCAATGGTCTGCGTGTCACAGCAACAGACCAATCTTTACTCCAAATGTTTTAATGTTTTAAAATCTGTGTTTTTTACGCTAAAGGTTGTGAGTTTTATATGATACCAAGGAAATTCTGGTGCCTCAATGTTCCTCATCTACATTAATATAATAACTATTTTATGGAATTTTTTTAAAGATTTTACTTATTTATTTGCCAGAGAGAGATACAGCAAGAGAGGGAACACAAGCAGGGGAATGCGAGAGGGAGAAGCAGGCTCTCCACTGAGCAGGGAGCCCAATGTGGGGCTTGATCCCAGGACCCTGGAATCATGACCTGAGCCGAAGGCAGATACTTAATAACTGAGCCACCCAGGCCCTATTTTACAGAACTAAATGAATAACTATTTTATAGATATAAAAACACTTTGTAAACCATGAATCATTTTACAAAGGCTAAGTGCTAATATACTTTTTTAAAAATTTAACTTCAATGTCCTAATCAAAAATTTAACTGTGCTAACTCAAGTTCTTTTTGGCAATAATGTGATTAAGAGATCATAATGAGAAAACAAGAGATGGCCTTCACTGATTTATTACTGATTTTTATTGTTGACAGTGTAACTGTTAACTCAGTATTACACGAGGCCCTTCTCTTTATGTAACACATTAGTGTACTTAGTACACTTGTTCAGAGCAGAACATTTCTTCCCCATAGCCTTTCTTCTGAAGACCTTCAGAAGAAGGTGCTGGGGTGCCTGGGTGGCACAGTCAGTTAAACATCTGCCTTCAGTTCAGGGCATGATCGCAGGGTCCTGGGATCGAGTCCCACATCGGGCTCCTTGCTCAGTGGGGAGCCTGCTTCTCCCTCTGCCTGCACTTCCCATGCTTGCGCTGTCTCTCTCTCTCACTCTCTCTCTGACAAATAAATAAATAAAATCTAAAAAAAAAAAAAAAAAAGTGGTGAATGTCAGGCTGTCTTAATATGACTGAAAGGAGAAAGAAAGAAAGATTCCTCCTCCCCAGATGACTCAGTGTAACACCATTCCTGGTGAAAATTCTTCTTTCTCATCTATCATAAATCAAGACCATTGTTAGGTAAGTACATCAAGTTGCTAAAGGAGACCTACCGTGCCTTATTTGAGATAAAGACAACCTGGCCATCTTATCTTCCCACCAAAGCAGGTTTTTAAACACAGAAGAATAAGAAATAACTCGCTACCAATTTAAATGCATAATTTCAGAGACTCTTAAAATTGTAAGAGCTTTACAATTCAACTAGGACAGTCCCCTTACTTCATCACAAATGTGTTGTGAAGCTTAAATAACACGTGTGACTCACACAAGGCCCACCACAGAGTAGGCGCAAAATATTAGCTTCCTACCCCTTCAAAGTTCTCTGGGCCTTTATTCTAGGCAATCAGACACAGCATTCAGCTCCAGAAATACTCAAAAGCTCCACGTGTGAAGCCCTATTTTTAAGGTTATATTCAATAGTTGTGGATTTTTCTATTTTCATTCCAATGACCAATTACTCTTATGGTGGGCATTACAGAAAAACCAACTACTACACTTCAGAACCACAAAAAGAAAGCAAATAAAGAGGAAGTAATTCTTAACCTAGAGCATTTTTATTATTATTATTATTATTATTAAACACTGGGATACAGAAAAAGCATAAGACCTGGCATTTGCCTGAATGCCATATTTGCGCTCATAAGAAATAAAAATCAGAAAATAACTTATTACCAGTTTAAATGCACAATTTGACAGAATCCTAAAACTAGCAGAAACTCTGAAAGTTCAACTAAGGCTAACTCCCTCCGGTCATCATAAACAAGTTGTGAGACTTAAATGAGATGTGTTAATCACTTGTTTTTTTTTTTTTTTAAAGATTTTATTTATTTATTTGTCAGAGAGAGAGGGAGAGAGAGCAAGCGAGCACAGCAGACAGAGTGGCAAGCAGAGGCAGAGGGAGAAGCAGGCTCCCCGCCAAGCAAGGAGCCCGATGCGGGACTCGATCCCAGGACACTGGGATCATGACCTGAGCCGAAGGCAGCTGCTTAACCAACTGAGCCACTCAGGCGTCCCATCACTTGTTTTTTTTAAAGTAACTCTTAAAAAAAAAAAAAACACAGGGCGCCTGGGTGGCTCAGTTGGTTAAGCAACTGCCTTTGGCTCAGGTCATGATCCTGGAGTCCTGGGATCGAGTCCCACATCGGGCTCCCAACTCTACAGGGAGTCTGCTTCTCCCTCCGACCTCCTCCCCAACTCATGCTCTTTCTCAAGTAAATAAATAAAATCTTTAAAAACAAAACAAAACAAAAAAAACGATAACATCTTTAAAGACATTATTTTGTGATCATGACATTATCACCACCATGGTTCAGGTACAATGTAAATCCATGATTCTAACATAGGGGTGGGCAAATTTCTCCTACAAAAAGCTGAGTAGTAGGGATGCCTGGGTGGCTCAGTCGGTTAAGCAGCTGCCTTCGGCTCGGGTCATGATCCCAGCATCCTGGGATCGAGTCCCACATCGGCCTCCTTGCTCGGCAGGGAGCCTGCTTCTCCCTCTGCCTCTGCCTGCCACTCTGTCTGCCTGTGCTCGCTCTCTCGCTCTCTCTCTCTCTGACAAATAAATAAATAAAATCTTTAAAAAAAAAAAAAAAAGCTGAGTAGTAAATATTTTAGGTCCTGTAAGCCACTAGTGGTCTCTGTTGCATTTTCTTCTTTTTTAAAAGACCCTTTAAAAATATAAAAATCATTCTTTTCTCACCACCCATACAAAAGCAAATGGGCCAGATTTGCTAATCCCTGGACTAGACAGTAAAATAAAGTCATAAGCGGTATCAAAGCAATTTATAAAACAATCATAAAATCAGGAACAGAATTTAAATCTTCACATGTCATTCAGAATACCATTCCACATCTATGAAAATCTCTACCTTACCTGAAACTCATCGAAACATAGGAGACATGCTTCTTCGCTGATTTCTTCAGCTATGGGAGCTATTGGGTCATATGATTTAGCCATGAATCCTGGTTTCCTTTTTGGCAAACTCTGTTTAAGGCGGTGTATTCCTTTAATGGATGAAATTAAACACAAATCAAATACTGTATTAATTGTACATTTTAGGCAACTATAATGTATCTTTTAAATTTCTAAATGAAGCCTTAGTGTGAACATCAAAATTAAGTTTAAAGGCCACATAAAATCAAATGTGATCATTGAAAACTGGTTGTATTTTCTCAACCTCAAAATAAGCTGTTCACTTCTTCATGAATTCCCGAGGTTGTAAGGATACTTTACAGTCGTTCCATCCCCACCCTTCAGTCACTTCAGAGATGACAAAGTGACAGCCTAATGACAAGATGGTAACTAGGCGGATCAACAGATCAGCAGCCTTACTGCCGAGGGTTTCAGGGATGTGGGCAGAGGAGGTGATCCTGCCTTACGTCTGGCATACATGATCAGGATGTTCCCTTATCTCTAGGCAATCCCACTTCACTCTCTATATGTGTACTGAATGCTGGAAGTATTAGAAGAAAAACACAACGTGGGGCGCCTGGGTGGCTCAGTGGGTTAAAGCCTCTTCCTTCGGCTCAGGTCATGATCTCAGGGTCCTGGGATCCAGCCCCGCATCAGGCTCTCTGCTCAGCGGGGAGCCTGCTTCTCTCTCTCCCTCTGCCTGCCTCTCTGCCTACTTGTGATCTCTGTCTGTCAAATAAATAAATAAAATCTTAAAAAAAAAAAAAAAGAAAAGAAAAACACAATGTTCCTGCCCTGAAGAGGCTACAATATAGCGGGCAGACAAATAACGCACAACCAAAATAATCTGAGAACAGGGACAAAGCAATAAGGCATACATGAATACCTACCTGCCACGGTGACCCAGACGAAAGGACCTAATCTAGAAGGATTTCTTGAAACAAGTGAGTTTTTAACATTTCTTATTGATCCTTAGTAGAAAGAGAAAATACCCGACCTTCATATAGTAACCTCTCTTCTCTTAATGGGAAGTACTGAAGTTGTCTTTTTTTTTTTTTTTTAATTTATTTATTTGTCAGAGAGAGAGGGAGAGAGAGAGTGAGCACAGGCAGACAGAGTGGCAGGCAAAGGCAGAGGGAGAAGCAGGCTCCCTGCCGAGCAAGGAGCCCGATGTGGGACTCGATCCCAGGACGCTGGGATCATGACCTGAGCCGAAGGCAGCCGCTTAACCAACTGAGCCACCCAGGGGTCCCTGAAGTTGTCTTTAAAACCAATGTTAAACACGCCATGAGTTTTTTCGCGATAGCACAAAACAAACGAAACCAAATAAAACCTCACTTTAAGCATGCTAATTTTTTAAAAGATTGAAAGATTAAGAATTTTTCGAAAGATAATGAAAACTGTTTTGGGTGTTTGCCCACTTAAAAATCCCTTCTTTTAGACCGTTTCACTTACTTTCATGAACATCTAGCATGAAACCATGAAAATGAACCCGCTTCTTCCTCTTCATCTCCACATAAGCATAAAACATGTCCATCACCATTGTTTTCCCTGTACCTTAAAAAAAAAAAAAACAACAACTATTAAACAGTATGTACTGATTGCTCTAATGATTGTTCATTAGCTTTGGGATAATGAAACCACACTCTTTTACTGGAAAACTTAAGACTATGTTACTTTTTTAGAAAGGAGTGTTTATTTTTTACGTTAAAGGAGCTAAAAATAAAATGTTGATATTGCTCTTTTCTGTTAAAATCCTGTTATTAGGAAATACAACATTTAGTTAACATTACAGGGACAATTTCCCCCAGAGAACTGTGTAAATACACCGGCAAGAGCTACAGATTATTCATTCTTTAGTTGCTCTTCCAAAAGACACCAATCTGAATAAAATAACTTAATCAATTAAGTAAATATTTATTGGGCCATAAGCAAGAGGAACGATCTTTGGGAAATTCAAAGATGAAAAATTAAAAAAATAAAGATTAGTATCTAACATAAATGCTGAAAATAAATCATAGATGTATGTTAGAACTACAGAATTGCCAATTTTAACACTTTTTTGGGTAGGTTTATCTTTATTTCTCCTTGCATATCCTACAGTATTTCCTTTATAAGTGTTGATGCTATGTTCTATTTAAGTTTTTTATTTTAGTTACAGTATAGTCAACATACATTGTAATATTACTTCTTCAGCATACAATATAGTGACTCAACACTTCTTCATACATCGCCTGGTGCTCATCATGAGAAGTGCCCTCCCTAACCCCCATCACCTATTTCACCCATCCCCCACCAACCTCCCTTCTGATAACCATTAGTTTGTTTACAAGAGTTAAAAGTCTGTTTCTTGGGGCGCCTGGGTGGCTCAGTGGGTTAAGCTTCTGCCTTCAGCTCAGGTCATGATCCCAGGGTCCTGGGATCAAGCTCCGAATCACATCGGGCTCTCTGCTCAGCTTGGAGCCTGCTTCCCCCTATCTCTCTGCCTGCTGCTCTGCTTACTTGTGATCTCTCTCTTGTGATCTCTCTGTCAAATAAATAAATAAATAAATCTTGAAAAAAAAAAAAAAGGCTGTTTCTTGCTTTTTCACTTTTTTTTCTATGCTTCCTTTGTTTTAGGTTTTTAAGAAAGTGTCCTTAAGATAGAACACTTTCTTAAAAAGCTGAGAACATTAATCTTTCAAATTGAGACCTACATAAAGAAACGGAAACCATTAAGCCTTGTAATTTCATTGTCTAACTTTTAACACTGAAACTTTTAACCACTGTGATTGCTTTAGTCATCGAAGAGTCACATTTAACAAAGTATGGACAGAAAGTCTTCTTCCCTCGCAGAAAGCCCAGAACTTTGGGGACATTGGTAGTACTCAAGCTCGGGTCAGACCCAGCATTCCTCAGCAGGCCAGGCCAGGACAGGCTGGTACTGTCCCCTATCCTCACGGCTTCCCCCAGCACCAGCCCACTCCAGTGCACATCCGCACCTTGCAGGAGCTGTGAATGGTCACAGGTAGCTCAAGATGTAAGACCTAAGTCTTTTTTTTTTTTTTTAAGATTTCATTTATTTATTTGACAGAGATCACAAGTAGGCAGAGAGGCAGGCAGAGAGAGAGAGGAGGAAGCAGGCTCCCTGCTGAGCAGAGACCCTGATGTGGGGCTCGATTCCAGGATCCTGGGATCATGGCAGAGACTTTAACCCACTGCGCCACCCAGGCACCCCGTGAGACCTAAGTCTTAAATCTATTTGGCTTTCCTCCATTCCACAGGACTTTGAGCCCATGCTTATCTGAATCACCAGAAAGTTTTTTTGTATATGAAAATACAATTCACCAAACACATCTGGTCATTAATGAAGAAACCAATTTGATTTAAAAGGAAATTTTTTTGCAAAAATATTTAATATAATATTTCTTGATACATTGAGTGGCAGCAGATTTAAATCATTACATTAATGCAAAAATTTAATAAAATTTTAAATTCTTCTGCATGAAAGACAGTATACTTGTAGATCCAGAAAAAAGTCATGATCTAACCAAAAATGTGACTAATATATATTTGAATGTAATCTTTGTGCTCTTCCTTAAAAAACAGGCTTAAAATATAACAAGACCATCATATAAGAAAAACTTCTGGAGATAAAAGCAAAAAAAAAATCATAAAGGCAAAAGTGGCTACATGAAATTTAACCTTCTGAATATCAAAATCACTATAAAGGGACGCCCGGGTGACTCAGTTGGTTAAGCAGCTGCCTTCGGCTCAGGTCATTATCCCAGCGTCCTGGGATCGAGTCCCACATCGGGCTCCTTGCTTGGCAGGGAGCCTGCTTCTCCCTCTGCCTCTGCCTGCCATTCTGTCTGCCTGTGCTCGCTCTCTCTCTCTCCCTCTCTCTCTGACAAATAAATTTTTAAAAAAAGAAATTTTTAAAAAATCACTATAAATAAAAATTAATATCCTTATTTATTAATCAATATATTGTTACTGAATACCACATGTGAGGACCTATCCTGGGTACTCGGGATCTGGTAGTAAACAAAACAGACAAAAATCCCTGTCTTCATGAAACTTGAAAGACTAACCTTACATATCTTTTTTTTTTTTTTTTAGATTTTTTTTTATAAGCAGGCAGAGAGAGAGGAGAAAACAGGCTTCCTGCGGAGCAGAGAGCCCGATGTGGGGCTCGATCCCAGGACCCTGGGATCATGACCTGAGCTGAAGGCAGAGGCTTTAACCCACTGAGCCACCCAGGCGCCCCTAGCCTTACATATCTTTAAATATGAAGAGCTCTTAAAAACTACAATGGTGTTTTGGGGCAGGGGTTTGGGTTTTTTTGGTCTGTCCTAAATCTCTTACTTTTGAAAATTTCTCTACTTAGCATAATTCTACAAGAATGTCAATCACAGAATGAGCCAATCAAAATACCCCTATACCATATACACTGTAATTGGCCCTGTAAGGGGCACATGACTCAGTTAGGTCAATGTTCTTCTAGAGGCAGTTAATGTGAATTCTGAAAATGAGAATCATCTCTTCTCTTTTTAAAGGAGCAACCTAGAAAATTCCAGAAATCTTTTCTTTCTTTTTTTTTTTAAGATTTTTTATTTATTTGACAGATGGAAATCACAAGTAGGCAGAGAAGCAGGCAGAGAGAGAGGAGGAAGCAGGCTCCCCACTGAGCAGAGAGCCCCATGCAGGACTCGATCACAGGACCCCGGGATCATGACCTAAGCCAAAGGCAGAGCCATTAACCCACTGAGCCACCCAGGCGCCCCTCCAGAAATCTTTTCTATGACAGTAAAAAAATGGGCCAAGAATGAAGCCAATGACAAAACTATGAACAAGAATGAAAAGCAGAACCAAAAGATGAAGGAAAGGAGAAATGAAGGAAAGAGAGAGATTCCAAAAATGTCACTTAAGATATTAAATACAGATCTGCCCACAGCTGAATCAGACCACTATTCAACTTCATAATTAAACCAGCCATTAAATTTCTCCCCTGGTTCAGCTAATTCAACTAGCTTTTTTTCCCCCCCACTACAACTGAAAGAATACCAAACAGGACAGATTTAACAGGGAAAAGATAAAAAGATAATCAGTGTACAAAAACACATGAGTATTCAAATTACACAAAAAATATAAATAGCTTTAAACACATTTTAAAAGTTTAATTCTACCAGAAATAAAAGGAAAACAAGTGAAAAACACTCATGATATACCATTTTTATGTTGGTGAAGATGTAAGAAAATATATATTTTTTTAGGATATTTTTAGGGAAATATACTCTAATATACTTCTGGTGATTGTATAAAACCAACCGTTTTGGAAGTCAGTTTGGCAATGTCAATCAAAAGGTAGAAAGGTATTTAAAAATACTCAGAACCAAAATCAATACTGTAAGGATATTTTTGCTCCCTAATTATTTTAAAGCTCAGTGGAATCCCAATCAAAATCAGTTTAGAAATAACTCGACAACATGATCCTAAAGTCAATCTCCTGATTAAAAAAATAAATAAATAAAGGTCTAACAATAGGCAACCGATTAAGTGAATTGGGTAACATTCATATAATAAAATAGTATATACCCAGTAAAATAAATGAAGTGGATCAGTATGTTCTGATACTACATGATATCTAAGAACCACAATTAACTGGAAAAAAATAAAGTACTTAACATTTGAATAAAATAAAAACACCCCACTTTAAAAAATTCTCCTGAGTGGCTAATTTCTTTAAAAAGTGTCAAAAAAGGGACACCTGGGTGGCTCCGTCAGTTAAGCATCTGCCTTCAGCTCAGGTCATGATCCCAACCTCCTGGGATCGAGCCCCGCATTGGGTTCCTTGCTCAGCAGAGAGCCTGCTTCTCCCTCTGCCTGCTGTTCCCCTGCTTGTGCTTGCTCGCTCTCGCTCTCTCTCTCTCTCCTTCCCCCACAAATAAATACATAAAATCTTTTAAAAAAAACTTAAAATTAAAAAATTAAAAGTGCCAAAAATACTCTTAATCAAGAATAAGTAGCAAGTAATAGAGGGGGGAAGGCAAGGAGGAGAAGAAGAGAAACTACACAATAAAAATGTGTTATGAAATTAGAGAAATTATACTTGAATGATACTGGATTTTTTTCAAAAATCAACTAAACCAATTAGGCAGACCGAAGGATATATCGTAACAGTGTATATGAAAGAAATAATTGCTAAAGGCAAATGCTCAGCCATTTGCAAAAAATAAAACTAGATTCTACCCTCCCATTTCACACCAAAATTAAATTCAGATGAATCTGAGGTGCTAAAAAATATGAAAAACCCAGAAGGTAAAATGTGTGAACATTGGTATCACCTTGGAGTAAGAAAAGCTTAGCAATGTGTATCAAGAAAATGAAAACTTTTGAGAGACTGTGTGAGGGTAACTGTTCCCAGACTTGCCATCCAATATAAACTAGAAAACTGGATGAAATATATAAAATTAATATTTTCAGACACTGGAAAATAAAAATACAAGACTCTTATCCCAGACAGAAGAAAAAAACAAGATGAGCCCTGTATCTCTATAGCTTTGGGCTTGGAGGCGCCCTCCAGATGGCTGCACAGAACTCCTGCTGCACAGGACTCCAAGGAAAACACCCAGTTCAGGCTGATTTGGGTTATGAGAGATCAGAATTATGGGAGTCTAACGCTAGTGAAATTTGCAAAGCAAAGTGCCAGGGAGGAGGAAGCTATCTATGAAGAAGAGATCCAGAAATCAACATGTGGGTACTCTTAAGTCTTTGGCTGAATACTAGCTGCTCATGTTGGGGTGATACTCTATGATGTGAGGCAAAGAATGGCCACCAGGAAACTAAAATGAGTAATTTCCAGAGATACTGAACTCATGCAACAACTTGGATCTAAGAAATTAACACTGAGTGAGGAAAAAAAACAACAACAATCTCAACAGGTTGTGTACTTTTCCATTTATATAACATTTTTGAAATGACAGAATTTTAGAGATGGAGAACAGACTGATGGTTGCCAGGACTTAGAGAGGGTGAGTAGGTACAGCTACAAAATTATGAGCAACACGAGGGACTCCTGGTGACAGAACTGGTCAGTACCTTGACTATGGTGGTAAATACATGAACCTACACAGGTGATAAATTGTACAGAACTAAATATGGACACATAAATGAGTACAAGTAAAACAAGAAATTTGAATAAGTGACCTGAATCAATGTCATTCTGTTTGTGATATTTATACTATAGTTTTGCAAAATGTTATTTTTGAGGGGAAATGAGTAAAGTGTACACAGATATCTCCATATTATTTCTTACAAGTGTGAATCTATAATTATCTCAATAAAAATTTCAATTAAAAAATACTTCAGGGGCGCCTGGGTGGCTCAGTTGGTTAAGTGACGGCCTTCAGCTCAGGTCACGATCCTGGAGTCACAGGATCGAGTCCCACATCGGACTCCCAGCTCCACGGGGAGTCTGCTTCTCCCTCTGACCTTCTCGCCTCTCATGCTCTCTCTCATTGTCTCTCTCTCTCTCAAATAAATAAATAAAATCTTTAAAAAAAAAAAAATACTTCAAGGGGCGCCTGGGTGGCTCAGTGGGTTAAAGCCTCTGCCTTCGGCTCAGGTCATGATCCCGGGGTCCTGGGATTGAGCCCCGCATCCGGCTCACTGCTCAGTGGGGAGCTTGCTTCCTCCTCTCTCTCTCTCTCTCTCTCTGCCTGCCTCTCTGCCTACTTGTGATCTCTATTAAAAAAAAAAAAATACTTCAGGGGCACTAGGGTGGTTTAGTCCATCAAGCATACTACTCTAGATCTCAGCTCAGGTCTTGACCCCAGGGTCATGAATTCAAGCCCCATACTAGGCTCCATTCCCAGCACAAAGCCTACTTAAAAAAAAAAAAAATACTTCAAATGAATCAAGCTGGCATGTAAGTAACTTAACTCCTTATCAAAATAAAATTCGATATATATAAAAACCATATAATCATCACATTTGAAAAAATATTGGACTTTTGTCAAATATTCATCGTTTTAAGAAGAAAATAACAAATATTGGAAAGGATATGGAAAAATGAGGACCCTTGTGCATGAACTACAAAAGTAGTTCAGACATTTAGCTAGAAGGCAGATCCTGGATAATATGAGCCCAACCAGTTTAGTTTAACTAGTAAAGGAGAAATCTATCTGTGTCCTCTGGAAGGTCCAGCATGAGAAATCCTAAGGCCCAAAAACAGCAGGAACAAACCCTAGCATGCCAACATGCCAACATTTAGTAATGAATATTAGAGACACTAGACCAGTGTTTTTCAAACTGTCTCTACAACCAGGATTGTTTTTTCACAGACTAGAACAGAATAGAAAATATCCAAATGTATCACATATAAAGGTAAGTTTTCTTTCATAAAATTATTTTTCAGGGGTGTGTGTGCACATGTGCACACACAGACACACATACATATGTAGGTCAGAATGTAAAAATATTTTTACTGTGAGTCATGTTCGAAACTATTTCAGAGCCATCGCAAGAATCTATAAGCTTTGGGTGAGCAAAGGCTGTGTCTGCTTTTATTCACCATTACATCCACAGAATATCTGGCACACAGCAGATATTCAATAACCTTTGTCAAGTGAGTGCAAGAATGAGGGCAGATGTCGGGGCACCTGGGTGGCTCAGTGGGTTAAAGCCTCTGCCTTTGGCTCAGGTCATGATCCCAGGGTCCTGCGATCGAGCCCCGCATCGGACTCTGCTCATCGGGGAGCCTGCTTCCCCTTCTCTGCCTGCCTCTCTGCCTACTTGTGGCCTCTGTCTGTCAAATAAATAAATAAAATCTTAAAAAAAAAAAAAGAAGAATGAGGGCAGATGTTGAAAAACCGTGGGGAAGAAACCAACACTAAATTTTATCTACTTCACTATTTTGCTTTGGTCTCTATAGTATCCTAAATAAAACCATCTGTTTTTCTCAAGACAAGTTTTTTTTTGTTTTTTTTTTTTTTACCAGGGGAGTAATTTATAAAACCTAAAACTCTTCTAAGTTCTAATTTTCAAGCTTATATAGGTATGAAGCCAAAAATGACCACTCAAGCATCCCCTTCCCAGTGGGACCCTTTTCACAGCCAACCCTCCTGCTGAAGGAGCTGTAAGTGCTGCCCTCCCTCACCCAAGCCCATAATTTAACCAGGAGGCAGCAGAAAAGGGACTCATACACAAAAATGGACTTTGATTCTCTCCAAATGTGCAGGAGGCATCAGTAACCCTGCCATCACCACGGCAGTCTGCTAATCAAGAGCTGGAACCTTGGTGTAAGAAAGCCCACCACACTGGGGCGCCTGGGCGGCTTAGTCAGTTAAACATCTGCCTTTGCGGGGCGCCTGGGTGGCTCAGTGGGTTGAGGCCTGTCTTCCGCTCAGGTCATGGTCCCAGGGTCCTGGGATCGAGCCCCATATCAGGCTCTCTGCTCAGCAGGGAGCCTGCTTCCTCCTCTCTCTCTCTGCCTGCCTCTCTGCCTACTTGTGATCTCTGTCTGTCAAATAAATAAATAAAATCTTTAAAAAATAAATTAATTAATTAAAAAAAATTGCCTTTGGTTCAGGTCATGATCCCAGGGTGCCCGGATCGAGTCCTGCATTGGGCTCCTTGCTCAGTAGGTTGTCTGCTTCTCCCTCTGCCTGCTGCTTTCCCTGCTTGTGTTCTCTCTCTCTCTCTCTCTCTCTCTCTCTCCAAATAAGTAAAATCTTAAAAAAAGAAAGAAAAGAAAAGAAAAGAAAGCCAACTATAGCATAAGAATGAAGCCGCAAAACACTCTTACTGCAGTGTTTGGCTTCTGCATGAGATACGCTTAGCACTTTATTAATGTAAACATTTCAAGGTTGAATCACTGATGATAATGCCTCCAGTTTACATATCAACTCTACTGGGGTTCCCTGGATTGAGGGTCCATCTGAGTCAGTCATCTCATGACATCATGACGGAGCCCAGGGCAAGTACAGAATAAGGAGCAGAAGGGGAAAGACATCTTTCCCATTGAGTAGTCTTCAATACTGAACACCTGTTTCCCAAGTCTAAAATAGAAAATCGTAACACAAACAAGCTTGTGAGAACATTCTGAGGGTATTGTCCCAGACAGATAGGACCCCCTCCCCTGCAAAATAAGAATCTGACATCTTTTACTACCCATTTTATAAGTTTTCTAAACTAAACTGAGTAGTCATCAAAATGTTCACTTCCCTTACTACTGTACAATTCCTTTCTCTTCCCCCTCTCTGCACTGTAAAGACTTTCTTAACCAAAGGTTGCCACACACCCAGTTCTGTGAACAACAACAGATGTTACCATATCCTCCCTAATTCTTTCAAGCACTTGGCTGAATTACATCTATCATACCTCCCCTCAACTTATTAGCATATGGCTGTATGTCCCAAACTAAAATCTATTAACTTTTGTAAGTTTGAGGTATTATTGGTTTTTTTTTTTAAGTCCTTTTGCAGAAGTAGAAACAGTTGTGCTTTACTAACCATTTCCATTTCCATTTATGGTTAAGTGGTTGAGGAAACAGGAGAAACAAAGATGTTGATTTGAGCAATGACTACACATGAAAGTGAAGGTATAGGAAGTAAATGTTCTCCAAAGAGGCAAAGAATGAGAGATGACAACAGAATGAGCGCTGCTAGCAGTACCCAAAGGTGTGGACACATAAAACTGCTTAAGCACCTGGTATAAATTGCTTTCTAAATAAGAAGAAAGCCTGCACTGTTCTCAAAGATACCAATTAGCCAATGAACTAAGAAAAAGAACAGCTTGAGCTTCTTTGACAGTTTTCAAATCTGTAAGCTCCAAGAACATAAAGAATCTTAAGGGGCAAGCTCTCTCATTCACTTGTTTATGAGCTCACCAATTCTTTTTATTAGACTTGCTAAATCTGTAAGTATAAAATAGGCATCCAAAAACAACTAAGAAGAGGGAGGACCCAGGAAAGAACAGTAGGATCTTTAAGGCACTGTAACGACTTACTGGGCTCCTATTGTTTTTCTTGTCCTGAAGTTCTTACTAAGAACCTTTGCCACAACTTCCTCATATTGCAAATTGATTATAGCTGTAAGGGGAGCCTGAGGTTTATCACCTGAGGAGCAAAACTGATTTTGCTCTATGTAAACGTCTATTTTGAGTAAGCCAATAAAAGAATTAATTGATAAGCAATAAGACCAAATAAAGAGTTACCGTCATGACTTCGGTGAAGGTGGGTAAATAGGGAGAGGTTTAGAACTAAGAGGGAAGGAAACTGAAGGCAAAACACCCACGCCAAAAAAACACAATTTCACCAAGAAAGAAGTCGGAAAAGAAGCAAGACACTGACCGATTAGGAAAATCTAAAAAGCAAGCAATAGCTCACAAGGTTTCTAAGTAAAGGTGAGTCTTTGTGCCCAATATATGGATGTGGGAGACCAAGGAAACATAACCACTCATTCATTAAGAATATCCACTAATAACTGAAGATAATAATAACTAAATTGAGGACAAGGGTTTAGATTGTGAGTAAAAATATGAGTGGACATTAAAAGTAAAAAAGACACAGACCTGTACCCCTGGGGCTAATGATACACTACATGCTAATAAAAAAAAAAAAAAAAAGTAAAAAAGAGCAGCTTATTTTTTTAAGTATTAGCTGAGTCAAACAGAATTGAGCAATGAGATTCTGATTTATTTAATAACCTGTTTATAGATGATCACCTTCCCTGAGATCAACTCAGCTTACACACTAAACAATGTCTGCACCCTAGCACGCTAAGTAATCTTGCTTTAAACTACAGTCGCACCCTGTGAGAAGTAAAAATGAAAACTAAGATAACTACCCCCTTCTCTCCCACTCCTCTTTTTACTTTGCCTCATCCTATTCCCTAGCTGGTAGTGGACTAAGCGGTGGAAACAGAAATATCCCTGAATGAAAGCCAGGAACCTCCTGTTTGGACCACTCAAAACTTACTTTAACACACTTACCAACATCTCCATAAACATACAGGCCCCTTGGAGGTTTGCTCCTTGAAAAAAGCTGCAAATTAAGAACAAATTATAAATCTCTAACATGGAAAAAATTAAGTATCATCATATACAAGGTGTTCCTAACTGTCAGATACAGGACTAAAATGGGCTATTGTACACAATAAGCACAAAATATTTGAGGTAAAAGGCTATACGAAGCCCAACTTACATTTTAACGTAGGAGGTAAGAATCATAGCCTGCTCCCCCCTTTCTCTCTGCCTGCCTCCCTGCCTACTTGTGACCTCTCTCTCTGTCAAATAAATAAATAAAATCTTAAAAAAAAAAATGGAACCTTCAGTTTGCTTGTTAGCATCTCAAAAGATTCTAAAATGAGTTGACACATAAGAATCAATAGAAACTTGAAAAGAAAAATGTCCAGGATGAAAATTGGAGAGCAGAGCAAGGGTACAGAGGAGATAAAAACTCAGAGGAAATAGGGGCACCTGGGTGATTCAGATGGTTAACCATCCACCTCTTGGTTTCAGCTCAGGTTATGATCTCAAGGTCATGAGATCAAGCCCCAAGACTGGCTGCACCCTCAATGAAGAGTCTGCTTGAGTGTCTCTCTCTCTCCCTCTCCCTTTCTCTCTGCCTCTTCCCACTCTTACCCTCACATACGTGCGCTCTCTAAAAATAAATAAATATATTTTTTTTAAAACTCAGACGAAATAGAGACTACACAGACAACAAAAGGAAAACTTCAAAATAAAACCGTAATCTGGTGTGCCTGGATGGCTTAGTTGGTTAGGTGACCGACTCTTGATTTCGACTCAGGTCATGATTTCAGGGTCATGGAATCAAGTCCCACATGGGACTCCATACTCAGTGCAAGTCTGCTTGTCCTTCTCCCTCTGCTCCTCTCCCCACCCTCGCTCATGTGCAGGCATTCTCTCTCTCTCTCTCTCTCTCTCTCAAATAAATAAATACAATCTTTTAAAAATAAAACTGTAATCAATATAATTAACATGCTGAGGAAAATAAGAGAAGCTATTAAAATTGTAAAGCAAGAACAAAATGCAATTTTGAAAAAGGAACATCTAGAACAAAAGAACATTTTGAAATTTAAAATATGGTAGCAGAGGGGCGCCTTACTGGCTCAGTCAGTACAGCATGTGACGCTTGCTCTCAGGGTTTTGAGTTCAAGCCCCATGTTGAGTGTAGAGATTACTTAAAAATAAAAAAATCTTAAAAAAAAAATATGGTAGCAGAAATAAAATTCCAGAAAAAGGATTAGAAGGTAAGCTTGAGGAAACGTCTCAAAAAACACAACAAATAAACAGCAACAAGAACAGATGGAAAATATAAGAATATTACTGGATTACTTCATCAGGAGGCCCAGTATCTGACAAAAAAAAAAAAAAAAAAAGAATTCCAGAAAAAGAAGGATAGGAGGAAGTTGTCTAAGAAATAATGCCAAGATTTTTCTCAAATCTGAAGGACTTGATTTCTAAAATGGGAGGAAAGAGTAAGGACCCAGCACAGGGAGGGAAATAAAACCTATACCAAGTCACAATCCTGAAATTTCAGATACCAGGGATATAAAGAACATCCTACAAACATCTGAGGTGGCCTTTGGGGAGGGTGACAAAGGGGTAGAGGAACAGGTCACAAACAACAGATAAAGACTTGAATAAGATTTGAGGGACAAAGATTTCTAATCTAATCCATCTAATCTATCCATCAAGTACAAAAATGCAAAATTGGCATTCCATACATAGAAGGTATTAAAAATACCTCCCCAACAGAAATAGGAACACCTTGGCTCCAGGTAAGACAGAGGATCCTGGAAAGGAATCCCCGGTAAGATGGAGGGTTGCTCTAGAAGCAGAGGCACAAGCAGATCAAGAAAGCAATCAAGTGTAGACCAAAAACAGGAGGATGGAGGGCTCCAAGGAAGAAAAAAAATGGAACTTCTCTTTGCCTGATATTATTATCAACCCAAATAACCATCCTAAATTTTGGTTCACTTAGAAGAGTAACCTTCAAATTCTGCAACAGCTCCTAGACACCTGTGCAAAAGCCAAGGTAAGCCAGGGCAGAGAATTCGAAGAGGGTGAAAGCAGAAAGAAGCGAAAGTTATGCCACTTGGCACAAACCAGAGCAGTCAGGATTTTGCCAGGGAACATTCTCAAAGGCTATGATATAATCTAGTTCATAATGCTTTTGTTTTTTAATCTGTGGGCTCACTCCAACATATCTCAGAACCCTCTCCAGCTTTTCTGCTCCTCTTAGCTTTCTCTGTGAACCCAGGCCCTGACTCCAATACGCCCTTTCCCAAAGAACCTTCCAAAAGGATCTTCTTTGCTTTGATTCTGCCAGCTGGATGCCTTCCCTATGTTCCTCTGCACATTAACTCTCCATCTATTCTTAAATCTCAACGGGAAACAGATTCTACTCCTGCCAAAACCTCTTAATTTGTTTTGTTTTAAAAATCTTATATGAGCCATTCTTGTACACTGGTTATTCTATTTTCAACTTGCCAGAAAAAAGCATTATGCTCTTAAATAATTTTAGAACAGTTCAAATTGGAAAACTTGCACAGAACCTCATAATCTCTAAGTATATTCTATGTATTAGAAATCTTTTGAAAGCGACATTCTGTATTCTGTGAAGTGTCAGAGCAATTCATAATTCTTCACAGCACATTTTGTAGGAAGAGTCCTGGGTCTGCTCTAGTACTATTCACATGACATCATCAATATATGCTAAATAAATGAAGTTCGAGGCAAAAATTTAACAAGGATTGAGAAAAAAAAAAGATGACATGGAAAGAACTCAATCAATGCTGCCCCCCAAAAATAGTATTTGGTTCTATCTCCTGTTTTACCCACTCAACTCAATTATCTTGGAAGGGAACATTTTAACAAATATATTATACTATATATTACATATATTTTTTCTAATTATATAACTGTTACATGTTAGATACCATCAACCTAAAGAATATATACTCCAAGTATTTTTACTTTGAGAGGTAAGCTAATTTTCTCCTAATTTGTTTTCAGTCTACCAGAAATTATTGAAATTATGTCAAGGGATTTTAAAATCTGTATTTTAAGGAAGAAAATCAGAAATGAATGGCAAGTAAGATTATAAAATGATCCTAAAGAAGTTTTAAAATTCTGTATTCATACTAGCGAATTCAGGGAAGGGAAGGTTCACAGTTTTCTTCCAAATAACTAACTTACACAGGAACCCACATCATTTACATGCTCCTAATTTACATTTTCTCACAATTTACCCTATTTTTCAGTTCCATTTAACTTCCTTTCTTAATGTTTTAATTTCTATTACTTGTTCTTAGGCCTCAGAAAACTCCACCCTGGTATCATTCCTCGATGTTGATATTCTCCATTTGCTTCTCCCCCACTGTCTTCTCCCTCCTGCTCTGCACCCCAGGAGGGCTACCCTAGCTGGCTGATTGCTAAATGGCCTCAGCCCTGGGACACATTACTTGCAGGAGATGGAAGGGAGGGAGCAGAGAAAAATCAGGCCATTCCTTCCTGTTCCCTCCCTGCCTCAGTGCTCTGTCTCTGGCAGAGCTGCATCCCTCCAGGACCATCAATCAGGCCTCACGCCACAGCTCCAGCCCACTCCAGGCTCCCCCTTCACTCCTCTATCCCTTGTTTGCTGTCTTAGGCCTGCCCTGCCCATGACTTAGTCATCCTGATTCAGTCTTTATTTGAAACATCTGCTGTGAACGGTTTCCTGCCAGGACTCTGATGCACACCCTACCCTTAAAATGCACACACTTAAGCTAGACAAAGGCTTGAAACTCTGAACATGAACAAGTTTCTTTAGTGAACTGTTGTAAGATTTGTTATGTTAGCTGTATCTTTGGAAATTAGTCAAGTAGGATGACAGCACCGTCTCTAATGGATTTTTGGTAAGGCTCCAATGACACTATATTACAGACTGTGCAGATGGTAAGTTTAAAGATAATGTTGTAAGGTTAGTGGTAACCTACCACCTATCTCCACTGGTACAAAACAGAGCAGAAGAGCACTGGAACTGAACTCAAAAGATCTGGGCAAAAATGCTAGTTCTGCTATTTATTAGCTTTGTGGCCCTGGGTAAGCCATATCAACTCAACAATCTGCCATTTCCTTATCTATTAGGCGCAGGGCAGAGCACAGGGGAGTTCCCCACTCACTGTCCAGCTCTCTGTAACTAATCACAAGGTCCACTCACTCATGCTGAAGACTGCAAACTTCATGTTTTACTGATATCTGTTCCCATCAAAACCTAGGCACCATAAAAAGAAAGAAACATCACACCCTATAAGACACCCCTCTCAAAGATCCCAACACTAATATGCACTCAAACTATTTTCTACTTAATAAACTATACCAAACACATAAAGAATATACATTTGTAGCACCATTTCAGATATAGTCACTATGGTATACTCCAACTATAGTGTAATAAAATTAGAAATAAATGATGGAAGGATAGCTAAGAATAAGAAAAATCTCATACAGAGAAATCAACCCTCCCATCATGTTCACCCAGACTTCGGAATATTGCTGAAACAAGTCTGAAAAGCCCTTCAGAGTGTACACTCTCACCAGTCCCTTCCTATTGCCAATAATTCTGTTTTACTGGTTAGTTCACTCTCTGTTTCTACAACAGTTCTCTGGAACCCTCTCAGCCCTCTTCAAGCCATACTACACACTTCTCCCCATCACTTTCAGCAGGTGTCTCCTACTTCTTAGAGAGAAAAACAGAAGGTATCAGGGTGGAACTCCTTCAACTTCCTATTATATGAAATTGCAATCTGACCCATATCTGCACTCATTTTCTCCTCTCTCCCTCCTGTGACAAAGATGATTCCTCTTCCTATGTAACTTTCCATCAATTTCTAGATCTCAGTCCTCACCCCCCCACCTTCCCAGGAACCATGCCCATCAAATTAAATGTTTCACTTCTCTTGTAATCCTTTTCATCAACAGCTTTATAAATGTGTTTGGGTGAATTTATTACAGACAAGAATTTGTTTCCTTAGTAAACAAGAGTTTTTATAAACCAATAAGAAAACAAATACAAGTGGCTTAAACATTTGAAAGAATACTTATTCTCCTTCACAGTAAAAGGTGTGTTTTAAAATAACAATGAAATACTGCCATGACAAAAATCTAAAAGTCTGAGAGAATACAGTATTGTCAAAAATGTAAGGAGACAGGCAGGCTCATAAATCAGTAAGAATATGAGTGTTGCAATCTTTTTTTTCATAGCAGTGAATTTTAATGTCCTCCCCTTTGGGGAGGTCACATTGTACACTTTTGAAGATACCCCAAAAGTTGTCTAGTAATTCCACGTCTGAGTATTTATCCAAAGGAAATCAAAACACTAACTCAGAAAGATATCTGCACCCCCATGCTATTGTGGCACACAATTTACAACAACCAAGACAGGAAAACAATCAATTGAAAATGGATAAAGAAAATATATACACTGGGGGCACCTGGGTGGCTCAGTGGGTTAAAGCCTCTGCCTTCGACTCGAGTCGTGGTCCCAGGGTCCTGGGATTGAGCCCCGAGTTGGGCTCTCTGCTCAGCGGGGAGCCTGCTTCCTCCTCTCTCTCTCTCTCTCTCTGCCTGCCTCTCTCCCTGCTTGTGATCTCTAATAAATAAATAAAGTCTTAAAAAAATAAAAAACAAGAAAAGAAAATATATATGCTGGGATAACTGGGATATTATTCAGGTATAAAAAAGAAGGAAATCTTGCCGTTTGTAACAACATGGATGGACCTTTAGGACATTATACTAAGTGAAATAAATCTGGCAGAAAAAAAACATATACTGGGGTGCCTGGCTGGCTCAGTTGGAAGAGCCTGTGACTATTGATCTTGGGGTTGTGAGATCAAGCCCCACGCTGGGTGTAGAGATTATTTAAGATAAATTTTTTTTTTAAAAAGACATATAGGGGCGCCTGGGTGGATCAGTAGGTTAAAACCTCTGCCTTCGGCTCAGGTCATGATCCCAGAGTCCTGGGATCAAGCCCCGCATCGGGCTCTCTGCTCAGCGGGGAGTCTGCTTCCTCCTCTCTCTCTCTGCCTGCCTCTCTGCCTGCTTGTGATCTCTGTCTGTCAAATAAATAAATAAAATCTTAAAAAAAAAAAATTTCCAACCAGCATGTTAGCACCACCACTTTCCAAGCAGGGGCCCAGCAAGCAACAGAATTACCAAAAGACCTCCCCTACTTCCCCCAGGGACAAACGGTGCAGGTGCATGCCACAGGAGTTTGCAGGGTTTGGAGACTCTAAACGGGATCACATGCCTGAGATAGAAACCCATCATCACAGGGTGGGTGAGCATGGAGCACAGAGACCAGGAAGACGGGAGTGATGGACTGCTTTTCCCTAAGGATGCACTGAGGAGTAGGGCTCTAGGCTTTCAGCTCTACGGCTGGAGATTGGGAAGCTGCCATTTTCATTCTCATCCCCTAAAGAGTCTCAGAAAGCCCTCAGGGAACAAAAACCACATAGAGCAATCCCAAGTAGCTTGCCCTCTGGCAAGAGCAGTGCAATTCCACTGAGACAAAGACACCTGAGAATCAGCGCGACAGGCCCCTCCCTGAGATCAGCAAGAACATATGGACAAGACCAAGTTTACTGATCCCAGAGGACTGCAAAACTCCAACACTAGGGCAAAAAAGTATATAGAATTCATGAATTTTTCCCCATGATTCTTTAGTCCTTCAATTTTAATTTTTTTCTCTTTCCTTTTTCAACCAATTTATCAACTCTTTTTAAAAATATCTTTTTTTAAATTTTCTTTTTTAATTTACATCTTATCCTTTCATTGTATTTAATTTTATTTTTGTATATAGAAGTTTTTCTTTCTTTACAATTTTGGGATGCAGTTTCTTCTGACAGACAAAATATACCCAGAATCTAGTGTATTACTCTGTTCTCTTTACCTGCTTGATCATATTCTTTTTTTTCTTCTTTTTTTTTTGTTAGAGTCTTTTTCAATTTCCATCTTTATACTTATATTCTATCCTTTAGAAGTAATTAATTTTGTTTTTGTGTATATATATATATACATTTTTTTTCTTTCTTTACAATTTTGGGATGTAGTTTCTTCTAACATACCAAAATATTCTCAGGATATAGTGTATTGCTCTGTTCTGTTCCCCTGTTTATACTCCTTTTTTTTTGTCTTTTTAATTTTCATTTTTACAGTTACATTCTATTCTTTCAATGTATTTAATTTTATTTTTCTACATACATAATTTTTTCTTTCTTTATGATTTTGGGATCTAGTTTTCTAACAAACAGACCAAAATACACACTGAATCAACTGTATTGCTCTGTTCTATTCACCTGTGTGATTATATTCTCTCTCTCTCTCTCTCTCTTTTTTTTTTTTTTCCCCAGTTTCAGGTCTCTTCTGATTTCGTGTATATTTCTTTGGGGTCATTGTTGCCATTTTAGTATTTTGTTCTCTTGTTCATCTATTCTTCTCTGGACAGAATGACAAGTTAGAAAAACTCACCTCAAAAAAAGAGAACAAGAGGCAATACTGACTGCCAGGGACCTAATCAGTATGGATATAAGTAAGATGTCAGAATATGATGTAATCAAAATAATGATTACAAAGATACTAGATGGGCTTGAAAAGAAGACACTACAGAATCCCTTTCTGGAGAAATAAAAGAACTAAAATCTAACCAAGTCAAAATCAAAAAGGCTGTTAATGAGATGCAATAAAAAATGGAGGCTCTTATTGCTAGTATAAATGAGGCAGAAGAGAGAATTAGTGATAAAGAAGAGCAAATGATGGAGAATAAAGAAGCTGAGAAAAAGAGAGATAAACAACTACTGGGTCATGAGGGGAGAATTCAAGAGATAAATGACACCATAAAGTGAAACAATATTAGGATAATTGGGATTCCACAAGGAGAGGAAGAGGGAGAAGAAGGTATATTAGAGCAAATTACAACAGAGAACTTCCCTAATCAGGGGAAGAAAATGGGCTTTCAGGTCCAGGAAGCACAGAGAACCCCCTTCAAAATCAATAAAAATAGGCCAAAACCTCAACATAGAATAGTGAAACTTGCAAATCTCAGAGACAAAGAGAAAATCCTAAACACAGCTCAGGAACAAGAGGTCCATAACCTCAAGGGCAGAAACATCAAACTGTCAGCAGACCTATCCACAGAGACCTGGCAGGCCAGGAAGGATTGGCATGATAATATTCAGAGTGCTAAATGAGAAAAATGTGTAGCCAAGAATACTCTATTCAGCAAAGATGTCATTCAAAATAAAAGGAGAAATAAAAAGCTTCCAGGACAAACAAACTAAAAGAATGTGATCCCTGAACCAGTTCTGCAAGAAATGTTAAAGTAGATCCTTTAAGTGAAGAGAGAGCCCAAAAGTAACAGACCAGAAAGGAACAGAGACAATACATAGAAATAGTGACTTTACAGGTAATACAACAGCACTAAACTCATATCTTTCAATAGTTACTCTGAATGTAAATGAGCTAAGTGCCCCCAATCAAAAGATACAAGTATCAGATCGGATAAAAAAGCAAGACCCATCAATCTGCTGTCTGAAAAAGACTCATTTTAACCCACTGAGCCACCCAGGTGCCCTGCAAAAGACTCATTTTTAGATGCAAAGACACTTCCAGATTGAAAGTGAGGGGGTGGAAAAGTAATTTATCATGCTAATGGATAGGAAAAGAAAGCTAGGGTAGCAATCTTTATATCAGACAAATTAGATTTCAAACCAAAGACTGCAATAAAAGATGAGGAAGGATACTATATCATAATTAAAGGGTCTATCCAAAAAGATCTAACAATTAGTATTTATGCCCCTAACATGGGAGCAGCCAATTATATAAAGCAATTAATAACAAAATTAAAGAAATACATTGATAATAATACAACAATTGTAGGGGGCATTAACACCCCACTCACAGCAAGGAACAGATTATCTACATAGAAGATCAACAAGGAAACGAGGGCTTTAAATGACTCAGTGGATCAGATGGACTTAACAGATATATTCAGAGCATTTCATCCTAAAGCAGCAGGATATATACGCTTTTTGAGTGCATATGGAACATTCTCCAGAATAGATCACATACTGGGTCACAAAACAGACCTCAACCAGTATGAAAAGACTGAGATCATACCATTCATATTTTCACACCACAATGCTATGAAACTTGAAGTCAACCACAAGAAAAAATTTTGAAGGACCACAAATACATGGAAGTTAAAGAACACCCTACTAGGGGTGCCTGGGTGGCTCAGTGGGTTAAGGCCTCTGTCTTCAGCTCAGGTCGTGATCCCAGGGTCCTGGGGATCAAGCCTCTCTGCTCAGCAGGGAGCCTGCTTCCACCTCTCTCTCTACCTGCCTCTCTGCCTACTTGTGACCTCTCTCTGTGTCAAATAAATAAATAAAATATTTTTTTTAAAAAAAGAACACCCTACTAAAGAATGAATGGGTCAACCAGGAAATTAAGGAAGAATTTTTAAAATTAATGGAAACAAATTAAAATGAAAACACAACTGTTCAAAACCTTTGGGATGCAGCAAAGGCGGTCCTAAGAGGGAAATACATAGCAAGACAAGCCTTTCTCGAGAAACAAGAAAGGTCTCAAATACACACCCTAACCTTACATCTAAAGGAGCTGGAGAAAGAACACCAAATAAAGCCTAAACTAAGCAGAGAGAATACAGAGTAGGGCAGAAATAATTGAAATAGAAACCAAAAGAACAGAGCACATCAACAAAACTAGGAGCCAGTTCTTTTAAAGAATTAGTAAGACTGATAAACCCCTGGTCAGAATTATCAAAAAGAAAAGGACTCAAATAAATGAAGGACCCAAATAAATAAAATCATGAATGAGAGAGGAGAGATCACAACCAACACTGAAGAAATGCAAACAATTATAAGAACATATTATGAGCAACTATATGCCAACAAATTAGGCAATCTGGAAGAAATGGATGCATGCCTAGAGACATATAAACTATAAAAACTGAAACAAGAAGAAATAGAAAACCTGAACAGACCAAAAATCAGCAAGAAAATTGAAGCGGTAATCAAAAATCTCCCAACAAACAGGAGTCCAGGGCCGGATGGCTTCCCAGGGGAATTCTACCAAACATTTAAAGAAGAATTAATACCTATCTTTCTGAAGCTGTTTTAAACAACAGAAATGGAAGGAGAACTTCCAAACTCATTCTATGAGACCAGCACTACCTTGATCCCAAAGCCAGACAAAAACCCCTACCAAAAAGGAGAATTACAGGCCAATAACCCTGATGAACATGGATGCCAAAATTCTGACCAAGATACTAGCCAACAGGATTCACCATGACCAAATGGGATTTATTCCCGGGCTGCAAGTGTGGTTCAACATCTGTAAATCAATCAATGTGATACAACACATTAATAAAAGAAAAGACTAAAAAATAAATAAATAAATAAATAAATAAAATAAAAATAAATAAAAAATTTAAAAAAATAAAAGAAAAGACAAGAACCACATGATCCTCTCAATACATGCAGAAAAATCATTTGACAAAGTACAGCATCCTTTTTTTTATTAAAACTCTTCACAATGTAGGGATAGAGGAAACATACCTCAATATCATAAGAACCATAATATGAAAAGCCTACAGCAAATATCACTCTCAATGGGGGAAAACTGAGAGCTTTTCTCCCAAGGTCAGGAACATGGCAGGGATGACCATTCTCACCACTGTTATTCAACACAGTATTAGAAGCCTTAGCCTTAGACAACAAAAAGAAATAAAAAGGTATCCTAATCAGCAAAGAAGTCAAATTCTCACTCTTCACGATGACATGATACCCCATGTTGAAAACCCAGAAGACTCCACCCCGAAATGGCTAGAAATCATTGGATTCAGCAGAATATAAAAACAATGCACAGAAATCAGTTGCATTTCTATACACTAACAATGAGACAGAAGAAAAAGAAATTAAGGAATCAATCCAATTGAGCATTGCATCAAAAACTGTAAGATAGCTAGCAATAAACCTAAGCAAAGAGGCAAAGGATCTGTACTCAGAAAACTACAGAACACTCATGAAAGAAACTGAAGAAGACACAAAGATTGGAAAAACATTCCATGCTCATGGATTAGAAGAACAAATACTGTTAAAATGTCTATGCTACCTAGAGCAAACTACACATTCAATGTAATCCCCATCAAAATACCATCAACTTTTTTCACAGAGCTGGAACAAATAATCCTAAAATTTGTATGGAACCAGAAAAAAACCCAAATAGTCAAAGAAATGTTGAAAGAAAAAAAAAAAAAAAACAAAGCTGGTGGCATCACAGTTCCGGACTTCAAGCTCTTTTATAAAGCTGTAATCAAGACAGTACAGTACTGGCACAAAAACAGACACACAGAAGAATAGAGAACCCAGAAATGGACCCTCAATTCTATGGTCAACTAATCTTTCAACAAAGCCGGAAAGAATGTCCAATGGAAAAAAGACAGTCTCTTCAACAAATAGTGTTGGGAGAATTGGACAGCCACATGCAGAAGAATGAAACTGGACCATTTCCTTACACAATACACAAAAATAGACTCAAAAATGGATGAAAGACCTAAATGTGAGACAGGAATCCATCACAGTCCTAGAGGAGAATGCAAGCAGCAAACTCTGTGACCTCAGCCACAGCAACTTCTTGCTAGACACGTCTCCAAAGCCAAGGGAAACAAAGGCAAAAACGACCTATTGGGACTTCATCAAGATAAAAAGCTTTTGTACAGCAAAGGAAACAGTCGACAAAACCAAAAGACAATGACAGAATGGCAGAAGATTATTTGCAAATGTCTTATAAGATAAAGGGTTAGTATCCAAGATTTATAAAGAACTTATCAAACTCAACTCCCAAAAAACAAATAATCCAGTCAAGAAATTGGCAGAAGACATGAACAGACATTTCTCCAGAGAAGAAATACAAATGGCCAACAGACACATGAAAAAAATGTTCAACGTCACTTGGCATCAGGGAGATATAAATCAAAATCACAATGAGATACCACCTCACACCAGTCAGAATGGCTTAAATTAACCACTCAGGAAATGACAGACGTTGGCAAGGATGCAGAGAAAAGGAAACCTCCTACACTGTTGGTGGGAATCCAAGCTGGTGCAGACACTCTGGAAAACAGTATGGAGGTTCCTCAAAAACTTGAAAACAGGGACGCCTGGGTGGCTCAGTTGGTTAACCGGCTGCCTTCGGCTCGGGTCATGATCCCAGCGTCCTGGGATCAAGTCCCACATCGGGCTCCTTGCTCAGCAGGGAGTCTGCTTCTCCCTCTGCTTCTGCCTGCCACTCTGTCTGCCTGTGCTCACTCTCTCTGACAAATAAATAAACAAGTAATCTTTAAAAAAAAAAAAAAGTTGAAAACAGAGCTACTCTATGACCCAGCAATTGCTCTACTAGGATTTACCCCAAAGATACAAATGTAGTGTTCCGAAGGGGCACGTACACCCCAATGTTTATAGCAGCAATGTCCACAATAGCTAAAATATTGAAAGAGCCCAGATGTCCATCAACAGAGGAAATAGACAAAGACTATGTGGTACATATATATATATTTATACACACACACAGACACACACAGACATATACACAGTAATGAGTAATGGAATATTACTCATCCATCAAAAGAAATGAAATCTTGCCATTTGCAGCGATGTGGACAGAATTAGATAGAACTAAAGGGTGTTATATTAGCAAAATAAGTCAGAGAAAGACAATTACATGATTTCACTCATATATGGGATTTAAGAAACAAAACAGAGGATCATGGGCGAAGACAGAAAAAAAAAAAAAAAACAAGACAAAATCAGAGAGGGAGACAAACCATAAGAGAACTCTTAATCATAGGAAACAAACTGAGGGTTGCTGGAATGGAGGGGGGTTGAGGATGGGATTACTGAGTGATGAACATTAAGGAGGGCATGTGATGTAATAAGCACTGGGTATTATTTTAAGACTGACAAATCACTGACCTCTACCTCTAAAATTAATAATACATTTTATGTTAATTAATGAATTTAGATAATAAAATATACATTTAAAATTTTTTAAAGTTGGGGGAAAATGTGGTGATTAACTACTAAATTGCTTTTACTTTTTTGGTGAATTGCTTTCACTTTTGAATCAAGTCTAAAATTATTCTAAAAGTATCTGCATATTTACATTTCAGATGAGTGCTTTTGAAACTGTTGCCAAAAGTATTCCTTTAACCACTGCAAAGTAAACATTTGTCATCTTCATTCAGAATATTTTGATTTAATCATTTTAACTTATGTTTTATTCCTTATATTAACATTTCAGCATTAAAAAGTAATCCAAGATGACTCCCATCAAACTCATAAATTGAAACAGCATGTCCTCCACCTTTCTGGGTTACTATCCACCTGCTATTCCAGCATAATTTCCATTAGGACAATTAGATAATAAGGGTGGTGCTTTAAAATAAAAAGAGTTGTTTTCAATTTGTTTAAAATGCAGGAATACCACTTTTCCTGTTTCCCCCCACTCCCCTCATCATTCCATTATTATCTCCAAAAATGATAGAATCAGAGACAATGATTCCAGCTGGAATGCTGAGCATAATTACATCTTTTAAAAACTAGCATTATATCATTCTCAACATAGACCACTTTCTGATAAAAGTAGACCACTTCAGGGTTCCAAGATCTTTAAAAACTAAAAGACTGAACTATATGTTAGTTCTCTTTAAATAAAGTCTTCTTTTAAATAAATGCCTTCAGCTGAATTGCAAAAGAACCTTCGTAACCTAAAGTACACCAATTTGTTCAGTTTACTAGTATAATCAAGCCTTTTAAGTATCTAAATAACTAGCAATGTGTATAGTGGGTGAGCTTAAACTTGAACAACTAGCGTACGAAATGGCTCAATTTCTGATTGTAACAGAGTCTGAAGATGCAAATGACTTTTTAATGCCTCCACATTCAAGCAACAAGCATTTATAAGTGTCTGTATGTGCCACTAGGAGACAAATGACAGGAGGCAGTTTCTTCAGCCAATCTTCTATGTCAACTCACGCCTACTGATATTCTGATTCTGGACTGGCTTGGACAAAGTTTTACTAGGTGGGATCTATTCCAGTCCACTACTAGTTCAGATGGATGTCCAAGATATAACCATAATTCTCAAACCAATCTGGAATTCATAAAAAAAAATGAAAATATCCCTCATTCTGAACCTGGTTGAGGGTCTGAATTTGAGGAATTAAAGTGACCTTCCAGGCTTCTCCTGGATTATCAAAGAACTGACACTACAGAGGTAATGAGAATCCGGACACATCCACAGAGAGGCAAATGGATATAGACACCCACAGAGACACCAAAACTCTCACACAGACACACAGATAGGCAGACAGCAGAGAGACTGACAGCCTCCAGAGTCAGCAGACATTGTTTTGTGAATCTTCAGGGATGGCTTTGTTATTCATTTTTCATGTATTCTGCAAACATGGATTGAGGACTGAGCACCTACTTTGTAACCGACAGTAAGCTGGGCTCTGCAGACCTACGAGATCCAGAAAACAAAGTATTTCCTAAAGGAGTATGTGGCTACCAGGTGGGCAACAGGAGAAGAATGAGATAAAAGGATGGAGTGAGGGGTAGCCTTGGCAGACCCAGAGACAAGAGAAGGTCGTGGTCTTGCCGAGGATCTTCGAGTAGTTTGTCACAGCTGGTGCTTTCATTTACAGCAGAGAACTAAGACAGATGAAGCTGGCAAGAGGCAGGGACCAGCTTCTCAAGGACCTTGTAGAACACACTGAGTTTGTACTTCCTCTTGAAGGTACTGAGAAGTCTTAAACAGGGGAAGGGAACAGTCGGATTATGTGTTAGAATTACGGGTCTTGACACATCGGTAAATACACTGAATGGGAGAAAACTACAGGCAAGGACACTGCCACTCACATCTGCTGCACGGACAAGGCATTCTGGCTGCCACGTAAAAATGTGGTCCAGGAAGAAATACTTGTGGGGGCATTTGTGTCATTCACCGAGGCAAAGGCAACTGAAGGCAGCCCTGTGGTGGTCTCTGTTGCCATGAAGGAGGTATAGACTGCCTTGGAGCTGTGCTTCAGACTTCTCTTAGAGAAACTCTACCTGGCGTGGCAGTGTGGCTTGAAACATGGGTTCAGATCCCAGTACCTCCACACTTCCACGAGAGATGAGGGCACGGGTTGCAATTACTCAGTTTTTCTTCTACCACCTCTTGTTTCAGAATAAAGGCTTTCACTCAGTTAAAAAAAAAATGTATAAAGCAAAATCCATTTACTATTCAACTTAAGAAATTAAATGAAGGCAAATATCTAATTCTTGAAAAGCTTAATATTTTTAAAAGGGAATAACTTCTTAGAGTTATCCTTCAAAGATGATGCCTTCATAGAGAATCTTCTGGAACAGCGAATGTGAAAGCAACCAGTGAAGAGCTTCAGAGGGACAACTCTGAACTTCAGGCTGAAATAGATTTTGTGGGAAAACAACTGAAATTAAAAGGAAAATAAGCAATTCAGAATCAAATTAACTGGTGACTTTACAGGAACAATGAAATTACTAGAACACAAATCAAAATATCACATCACGTGGCTTTTCCAGTTAGAGTGTCCCCTTCACCCAAGAGTTGGCCTTCATATGCAAAGAGATCTTTCCCACTACTTAGATTCTCACCCTTGCTACCATGCTTTCCTCCCCACTGCTTCCTCCAAACCAAAGGCCTTGTTGCCAGTGCATCTAAGTGAACATTCTTAAAATGGAGACCTCAGTTTCCTTACTCCATGAATACTTTTTTTTTCCTCTTAAAGATTTTATTTATTTATTTGACAGAGAGAGATCACAAGTAGGCAGAGAGGCAAGCAGAGAGAGAGGAGGAAGCAGGCTCCCTGCCAAGCAGAAAGCCCGATGCGGGACTCGGTCCCAGGACCCTGAGATCATGACCTGAGCCAAAGGCAGAGGCTTAACCCACTGAGCCACCCAGGCGCCCTCCATGAATACTTTCTGCCAAAGGATTTTTCTAGCCTACCACCTATCCATCCTGATTTTCCTTTTCTACGTGCTGAACGTTCCCCCACAATCCCCACATCCTGAAAATGATAGGATTGGCTTTAGGTTTCATTAAGTCTTCACAAAAATCTACTGAACATTCTGAATCTGAGAAGAAATCTGGGACTTCATTTTGTCTCTCTTCAAACTTAATTTTGAATTCTCAACCTTAGTTTCAAAAATTGCTATTATTTAATAGCACAAAGGGAAGCTTTATAGAATGGTTCTCAGAAGTCTTTTTATAAAGTATTTATTAAACCTATTAAGCATTATTTATATTTTATTCTCTGTAGATAGTAAATATTGCATTTAATAGCAATAGTAATACTTACTAATGATTACAAGAATACTACTAAATTTATTTAATACTGAAACAGTCACATGACCAATTCAGAAAGTGGAAACATTTGATATGGTAAAGCCAGTATCATATGCCTATACAGCAGTATCTTCATTTATTTTAGTAACACAAATGTGAAAGCAATCTGAATATATTTTTAACCGGCATATTTTTGAACATGTTGAACAAAGTATTTTAAATATAGTAACATTGATCCTTCTCAGGAGTACACAGTTAATACACATAAACTTAAATATATGAATTTGTACCTTATATTTTTATGGGTTTTATGCTGTTGATTTTTTTTACTTTTTTTTTTAAGGTTTTATTTATTTATTTGCCAGAGAGAGAGCACACAAGAAGGGGGAGTGGCAGGCAGAGGGAGAAGTAGGCTTTCCATTGCTAAAATTCCCATATGCTGTTTATTTTAATGTACATATCCACATTGGGAATCTGGTCCTTCAAGAGTAAATCAATAATACTTTGGGGCACCTGAGTGATTCAGTCAGTTAAGCGTCTGCCTTCAGCTCAGGTCATGATCCCAGGGTCCTGGGATCAAGTCCCGCATTAGGCTCCCTGCCCAGCGGGAAGCCTGCTTCTCCCTCTCCCTCTGCCTGCCGCACTCCCTGCTTATGCTCTCTTTCAAATAAATAAATAAAATATTTTTTAAAAATAGTACTTTGATTCATAAAATTTCCTTATAATTGAGTCAGAATTATAAGTCACAAGTGAAGCAATAATATAGAATAAATTTTAAATCCTTTTATTTAGTCAGCTCTCAAAGACTGTTCCCATATGTATTTCATACCCACCTGAATTTTTATTTAATTCACTGAGTTGTAACTGTCTATGAACATTTCTTCTACTGAGCAAGTATGACTGAAATCAGAAGCCATTACTCTTATTCACATCTGTATCCTTGGCTTCCAACACAAAGCCCAGCCCATCGTGAGGACCAACTCTCTTTTTGTTGAATTGAACTTGTATATAACAATTCAGCGTCCTCCAAAAAGCAAAGGGATACATTTTCTAGCTAAGCATGATAGAGTTTTCCATAAAACTAAAAATCACTTGCTTTTCCCAGCTATGTAATAGAACTACTTTCCCCAGTGTCCACTGTGGAGATTTATTAATTCTTTTTTAGAAGACAAGAAAGCATTTAGCTCATTGTTTGTCTAGTACCTGAAATGAGTACATTACTCAAAAAAGACAAAATATTACTGAATGTAAGTTCAGATTAAATCCAACATTAAATGAACACATATCTACACATACAGAATTCAGAAACATCTGGCATTCATGAAAAAGATTTGAGGTAAACAAAATTCAGCTTATGAAATTTCAGAAAAAAATTTCCATGGCTAAAAAGTCTAAGGTACTTTCTATGCTTTCCTGAGTTCTGTGCTAATAATTCCCCTTCCTCAGTCTGTTTGTAAGAAACAAATGCTGAACAAATCTAAAATTACATTATCAAGTTGTAATTTCCTCAAAATGACTTAAAACAATCTGTTGAAATATCTAACAATTACACTTAAAAATATTTTTATTATAGAATACAATAAACAGGCTAAATTGGATAGAATATTAAATAACTAGTTACCTACCACCCAACTTCATCAAATCTTTATATTTTGACATACTTCAAAATTTTAGTGTTTTACTAAAATACTCTTTCCTCAGCGTTAACAATCCTGATTTTGGAGGGTACCTGGGTGGCTCATTGGGTTAAAGCCTCTGTCTTCGGCTCAGGTCATGATCCCAGGGTCCTGGGATCGAGCCCCACATCAGGCTCTCTGCTCATCGGGGAACCAGCTTCCTCCTCTCTTTCTGCCTGCCTCTCTGCCTACTTGTAATCTCTGTCTATAAAATAAATAAATAAAATCTTTTTTAAAAATCCTGATTTTGAAATCATCCCATGCTATGCAACATTCCATTTCAGCAATACATTCTGATTTATGTACCCATTTTTGTGGCATCTGCTTGTCATGCCCCAAAAACAGACTCTTCATCCATTCTTCTACTGGGTTTTTTTTCCTATTTTTGATAGTTCTTTATACATTCTAGAAAACAATCCATAATCATTTTTGATGCAAATATTTTCTCCCAGTCTGTGTTCTGCCTTTTCACTTTTCCTATGATGCTTTTTCTTGGCTAGAAGTTTTAAATTTTAGTATAACCAAATGTATCCATCTTTACCTTCAGAATTTAGGCTTTCATCGCCATTTTTCTTCTTCTTCTTCTTTTTTTTTTTTTTGAGATAGAGGAAAGACAGCAAGTGAGCATGCAACTGGGAGCTGGGGGAGGAGCAGAGGGAGAGGAACAAGCAGACACTGCACTAAGCATGGGGCTGAATGCAGGGCTCCATCCCATGACCCTGAGCTCATGACCTGAGCTGAAAACCAGAGTCAGATGCTTAACTGCCTGAGCCACCCAGATGTCCCTAGGCTTTCATATCTTATATAAGAAATCCTTCTTTTTTTCAATCAGGTTCATAAAGATATTCCTCTATATTTTCTTCAAGAAATTTAAGTATAGGACATTAAATCTATGTAATTTAGGTTTATGAGAGAAAAAAGTACTTAATTTTATTTTACTTTTCACATAATCAATTGTCTCATCCTTATTTACTGACTACACCATCTTTTCCCTCACTCTGATTTTCAGTGCCACTTTGATGGTGTATCAAGTCTTCATGCAAGTTCCAAACTTTCTACTTTGTCTTCTTTGTCTGTCTATATAATGGAACACTGAGTGGTTCTGTTGACAAGAGGCAGGAATATATAAAAAGAAAAGAAATATATAAAAAGAAATATATAAAAAAATATATATATACATATATATATATGATGGATAGATATAAAAGATATATAAAAAGTGGGGCACCTGGGTGGCTCAGTGGGTTAAAGCTTGCCTTCAGCTCAGGTCATGATCTCGGGGTCCTGGGATCGAGCCCTGCATCAGGCTCTCTGCTCAGTGGGGTGCCTGCTTCCCCCTCTCTCTCTGCCTGCCTCTCTACCTACTTATGATCTCTCTCTCTGTCAAATAAACAAGTAAAATCTTTTTAAAAAAAGATATATAAAAAGTAATGGGAAATTAGATTGGAAAGCTAGACTAAGACTAAATACAGTTCAAACAGAATCCTGAATATAATTAATAGTTGCCAGCCAGCCTTCAAAATCTGGTCAGACAGCAGTCATCTAGAGCAGGAATCAGCAAATCATGGCCTGTGGACCAAACTCAGCCTGACACCTGTTTTTGTAAATAAATACTTGTTGGAGTACATTTACTTGTGTACTTCTGTGACTGCTTTGACTACAGTGGTAACACTGAGTAGCAGGACAAAGATCATATGGCCTCCTAAGCCTAGAAGGTTTCCTACATGGTCCTGGAAAGAAAATATTTACTAACCCCTGATCTAGAGCTCTGACTATAATCTCAGCACGATGCCTTTTCACAGCCTATGTAATTTTGCTTTCATAACCAAAGTAGTCAGCTTTGGCTGATAAAGACAGAAAAAATTCCAATCCTAAACATTATGAAATAGGGCTACAGCCTTTCTTTTAAATTCATTTCAAAAGAGGGCACCTGGGTGGCTCAGTTGGTTAAGCAACTGGCTTCACCTCTCGTCATGATCCCCGAGTCCTGGGATCGAGTCCCACATCCGGCTCCCAGCTCCGCAAGGAGTCTGCTTCTCCCTCTGACCTTCTCCCCTCTCATGAGATCTCATGAGAGATCACACTCTCTCTCTCTCTCTCTCTCACTCAAGTAAATAAATAAAATCTTTAAAAAAATAAATTATTTCAAAGGACTTATTAAAGACATTCTCATCTATGTTGATGGCATAATTTAACCTTAGGAATTATGACAAAACTTAAAATGTAATTGAATACATTGGTTAATTATTCTGGAGGCAGAAACAGGCCTATTACACTCTGTTTCTCAAATTTCAGACTTTCAATGAGTCTGGGATGTATTAGCCCTCAAAAAACAAGGTAGTTTGACTCCTGATCCCACTTCTTATAGACCATGCCATCCTTGGGTTAGGATATAATGCTTTTGCTTCAGCTGTCAGAAAAATCTGATAAAAGAAACATTAATTTAAAAATATTCCTGGTCTTGGGGCACCTGGGTGGCTCAGTGGGTTAAAGCCTCTGCCTTCGGCTCAGGTCATGATCTCAGGGTTCTGGGATCGAGCCCCCATCGGGCTCTCTGCTCAGTGGCGAGCCTGCTTCCTCCTCTCTCTCTGCCTGCCTCTCTGCTTACTTGTGATCTCTGTCTGTCAAATAAATAAATAAAATCTTTAAAAAAAAATTCCTGGTCTTGGGGTGCGCCTGGGTGGCTCAGCTGGTGGAGCATGTAATTTTTTTTTAATTTTTATTTATTTATCAGAGAGAGAGGGAGAGAGAGCGAGCACAGGCAGAGTGGCAGGCAGAGGCAGAGGGAGAAGCAGGCTCCCTGCCAAGCAAGAAGCCCGATGTGGGACTCGATCCCAGGACGCTGGGATCATGACCTGAGCCGAAGGCAGCCGCTTAACCAACTGAGCCACCCAGGCGTCCCGAGCATGTAATTCTTGATCTCAGGGTCATGAGTTCAAGCCCCCACACTGGATGTAGATACTAAAATAAATTTTTTAGATTCCTGGTCTTTAATAAAACTGTAGCTATAGATATTGTCCATTTTATATTCAACATTGCTTATAATTTTCTAATGGATAAAGGGATCAGGGAAGCTTTACCTCAATCATGCTGCTTGACCTACTTTACCGATAGGAAATGCCAGTTCTAAGAAGAGGAATGGAGAGAATCAGTGCTCAGGCCCTTAGATGGAAGAGAGAAGGAGAGAACTGAGGATAAACAACAAATAGCTTAGTCCTGGGTTAATAATTAAAGGCATTTAGACTAGGCGTCCCACATCTCCTAAAAAGCCACAACTAACATTCCAGGTATCCTGTTCATAGCCCCCAGGTGCTAGAAGCCAGAACAGGGAAAGCAAGAAGACCTTAGATTAGCTGACTTTAAAGGCAACACTGGTCTTTTCCATGTGATGTACATACTGTTCTTGGGAGGGTAAGCAGAGGTATCCAAATAAAAAATTACAGGATGTAAAAGGAAGTTGGAAATAATTTCCCATTAGGGAAAAACTAAAAATTGTTTTGTAGAGAGCAGGAGGAGAAAGAAAGGAATATTATGCCTTCCACTCCTATTCCCAAGTCTCTTGGTGCATGATGGAAAAACCTGGCTGCCTGCATAGCCTGATTAATGGAAACAGAGACTTGCAGAGTAGCTCCACGCTCTAATTCTCTCCCTCCCTGACTCTAGGAATGCTTGATTTGGCTGTGTAAAAGTAATTCTAATTATAGTGATTTACATGAACTACTTACCATTTATGCCTAATTATCTCACAGCACAATAACAATTATGCATACATTACATGTGTCAGATTAACCTGGTTGTAAGTTTTATTTGATAACAAAGGTAAAGTGTTCATAAATGCTCATTCCTTATAGTTTTTGCCTCTAAAGCATGGTCATCTGCTCATAACTCTTTCAAATTTTTATTAGAGGGAACACTGTTATACAGATAGGTAAAAGCAGCCTCATAGACTGGTACCATTTTTATTCTCATCAATAATTCAGACATGTTGTAAAGGTGCATTTTATTTTAATATTATACCTTAGCCTTACAGCAAGCTCCTTAAGAGTACGATGGAAAAAAAAAAAAAAAAAAAGAACATTCACTATAATGAATGTTTAAATACCTGCATTAAAAACAAATGCACAGGGGTACCTGGGTGGCTCAGGGGGTTAAAGCCTCTGCCTTCGGCTCAGGTCACAATCCCAGGATACTGGGATCGAGCCCCACATCCGGCTTTCTGCTCTGCAGGGAGCCTGCTTCCTCCTCTCTCTCTCTCTGCCTTTCTCTCTGCCTACTTGTGATCTCTGTCTGTCAAATAAATAAATAAAATCTTTTAAAAAAAATGCACAAGGGGCCCCTGGGTGGCTCAGTATGTTAAGCACCTGACTCTTGGTTGCTCCAGGTTGAGACTGAGCCCTACACTGGGCTCCATACTTAGTAGAGAGTCTGCTTAAGATTCTCTCTCCTTCATTCCCTGCCCTTCCCACTTGTGTGTGCGCTTGCTCTCTCTCTCTAATTTTTTTTTTTTAAATGCCCAAGGGCCTCTAAATGGCTCAGCCAGTAAAATGTGCAACTCTTGATCTCAGGGTCATGAGTTCAAGCTCCATGGTGAGTATAAACCATACATTAAAAGAAATACACACAGGGGCACCTGAGTGGCTCGGTGGGTTAAAGCCTCTGCTTTTGGCTTGGGTCATGATCCCACGGTCCTGGGATTGAGCCCCACATCGGGCTCTCTGCTCCGTGGAGAGCCTGCTTCCTCCTCTCTCTCCCTGCCTGCCTCTCTTGCCTACTTGTGATCTCTGTCAAATAAATAAATAAAATCTTTAAAAACACACACACACACACACACACATGCCCATATTGCTAAGTGAAATACATCAGACAAATAAAGACAAATGTTGTATTTTCTCACTTATATGCAGAATTCTGAAAAAGCCAAATGTGTAGAATGGTGATTACTGCAGCTGGGGGCAATGACAAGATATTGGTCAAAGAATACAAACTGCCAGCTATAGGATAAATAAGCTCTTGGGATCTAATACACAGCATGAGGACTAAAATTAATCATATTGTGGGGGACCTGGGTGGCTCAGTCAGTTAAGTGGCTGCCTTCAGCAAAGGTCATGATCTCCGGGTTCTGGGATCAAGTCCCACATCAGGGTTCCTGCTAAGTGGGGAATCTGTTTCTCTCTGTCCCTCCACCCCTTCCCCCAATGCTCATTCTAATAAATAAATAAAATCTTTTTAAAAATAAATAAATAAATAAAATTAACAATACTATATTATAAACAGTATGGAGGTTCCCCAAAAAGTTAAAAATAGAGGTACCTTATGACCCTTCAATTGCACTATTAGGTATTTATCCAAAGGTTACAAACACAGTAATTCAAAGAGGCACATGAACTCCAATGTTTATTGCCCCAATGTCCACAATAGCCAAACTATGGAAAGAGCCCAGATGTTCATTGACAGATGAATAAAGAAGATATGATATATATACACAATGGAATATTATTCAGTCATCAAAAAGGATGAAATCTTGCCATTTGCAATGACATGGATGGAATTAGATGGTATTATGCTAAGTGAAACAAGTCAGTCAGAGAGAGACAATTATCATATGATTTCATTCATATGTGGAACTTAAGAAGTAAAACTGATGAACACAGGGGAAGGAAAGGAAAAATAAGGAAATGGAGCAGGAGACAAACCATAAGAGACTCTTAATCATAGGAAACAAAGTGAGGGTTGCTGGAGGGGAGAAGAGTGGGATATGGGGTAACTGGGGGATGGGCATTAAGGAGGGCACTTGATGGAATAAGCACTGGGTGTTATATGCAACTGATGAATCATTAAATCCTAGCTCTGAAACTAATACACTCTATGTTAATTAAATTGAATTTTTAAAAAAATTTTGTAAATACTATATCATATACTCAAGAGAAGTTAAAATAGTAGATCAGAAATAGTAGATCAGAAACATAAATAAGTTTTCACCACAAAAAAAAGGTAATTATGTGAGAGGATAGAGATATTAACTAAGCTTATTGTGGTAATCATTTTGTAATACATGAGTATCAAATTATCATACTGTATCCCTAGATCTATAATTTCTCAATAATCTTAGAGAAAAAAATAAAATCATAAATCTTACTTTCCAAAATCAACAAATCTAAAAATACAGTTCTCCTTTCACTAAAAAAAGAACCTAGTAGCCCAAGTTTTCCTTCTCTGATACTTGGCATATCAGTGTTTACTTTTAGAAGAAATAGGTCTCACAATTACATGGTCAATTAATCTTTGACAAAGCTGGAAAGAATATCCAGTCTCTTTTAAAGACAGTCTCTTCAACAAATGGTTTTGTGAAAACTGGACAGCTACATGCAAAAGAATGAAACTGGACCACTTTCTTATACCATAAACAAAAATAAATTCAAAATGGATGAAAGACCCATATGTGAGACAGGAAACCATTAAAATCCTAGAGGGGAACACAGGTAGTAAGCTCTTTGACATCAACCATCTTCTTAATAGATAGGTCTCCTAAGGTAAGGGAAATGAAAGCAAAGATAAAGTATTAGGACTTCATCAAAATAAAAAGCTTCTGCAGTGAAAAAAACAAAACCAAAAGACAACCCACAGGATGGGAGAAGATATTTGCAAAGGACATATCCAATAAAGGGTTGGTATCCAAAATACATGAAGAACGTATCAAACAACACCCAAAATACAAATAATACGGTTTAAAAAAAAATGGTCAGAAGACATGAACATTTTTTCCAAAGAAGATAACAAGATGGCCAACAGACACATGGAAAGGTCCTCAACATCACTCATCATCAGGGAAATACAAATCAACACTACAACAAGATATGACCTCACATTTGTCTAAAATTAACAACACAGGAAACTACAGGTGTTGGTAAGGATGTGGAGAGAGGGGAACCCTCTTGCACGGTGGGTGGGAACGCAAGCTGGTGCAACCATTCTGGAAAACAGTACGGAGGTACCTCAAAAAGTTAAAAAGGGAACTACCATATGATCCAGCAAAGCTCTATTAGGTATTTACCCAACAATATTAAGCCAAAGGGATACATGCACTCTGATATCTACGGCAACATTATCAACAACAGCCAAATTATGGAAAGAATCAAATGTCCATCAACTGACAAACAGGTAAAGAACAGTGATATGTACACACACACACAGACACACACAATGGAATATCACTCAGCCATTAAAAAAAATGAAATCTTGGCATTTGCAACAATGTGGATGGAACTAGAGAGTATAGCACTAAGCAAAATAAGTCAGAGAAAGACAAATATCCCATGATTTCACTCATGCGGAATTTAAGAAACAAAACAAAAGAACATGGGGGGATGGCAAACCAAGAAATAGACTCTTAACTATAGAGAATAATGTGATGGTTACTAGAGGGGAGGGAGGGAGGGGGTGATGAGTTAAATGGAAGATGAGGATTAAGGAAGGCATGTGTTGGGACACCTGAGTGGCTCAGGCAGTTAAGCATCTGCCTTCAGCTCAGGCCATGTCCCAGCCAGGGTCCTGGATCAAGTCCCACATAGGATCCCTGCTCAGCAAGGAGCCTGCTTCTCCCTCTGCCTGCCATTCCCCTACTTGTGCTCTGTCTCTAACAAATAAATAAAATTTAAAAAAAAAAGGGGGGGGGTGTTGTGATGAGCACCTACATGTTAAGTGTTGAATCACTAAATTCTACACCTGAAACTAATATTACACTGTATGTTAACTAACTAGAATTTAAATAAAAACTTGGAGAGAAAAAAAAAGAAATAGGTGTGTGGCATCTTTACAATCTTCAAAAACTAAAGCTTTTAGGCAGATAGTCTCTGCTTTGCTATGCTGCCCACCACTCCCTTGCAATGTACTCAGTAAACTTTGATCTTCTTTGTTCTGCTCAGGTGACGTCTTTCACCACCCACACTGCCGGTTTCCTGATCAGCTGCCCCACATTTGGGGCTCCCATCTGACTGGGAGAGACACCACATCAGGTGGCCCATATGGGAGACTTTGTGCCCCCAACCCCTGGCCAAGGTTACTCCTGAATGAGGATCCAAAGCCCCAGGGGGAAACAGCTATACTGCCCTTATCCAAAAAGATGAAGGGTTTCCCCTCTTGCTCTTGGGAGGGATTCTTCCTTCCCTCTCCTTTCTCTTTCCAGCCTTCCAGCAATCTACTCTTTAGACGACTGAAGGTCTCCGGCCACAGGGTGGCTCCCTGGTTTGATCTGAAGGTCTGAGGGCAAACAGGTCAGACTGCCCCAGCCTGTGAGGGCAAAGGACTCCTTTCCCCTCCTCTATTCAATAAACTTCTATCTCCGTTAAAAAAAAACAAAAACAAAAACAAAAACAAAAAAAAAAAAACTAAAGCTTTTATATATGTTTTGCTCAGATTCTATTAGATGTGTGGGTCTTTTTCAATGTTAAAGATTTGGCAAGCTTAACAAACTACAGGACAAATACTACAACAAAGAAGTGCTGATCTATCTACAAAAGACTTAGTCACATATGCATTAAGATCAAACAAATATAAGCTTTCATTAGACACATTTAAAACTACCTGAGATGTCAAATCTCTTACTTATATAAGATTACAACTACACATTAAAACCAGGGGCTCGGGGCGCCTGGGTGGCTCAGTGGGTTAAAGCCTCTGCCTTCAGCTTAGGTCATGATCCCAGGGTCCTGGGATCGAGCCCCGCATCGCATTGGGCTCTCTGCTCAGCAGGGAGCCTGCTTCCTCCTCTCTCTGTCTCTGCCTGCCTCTCTGCCCACTTGTGATCTGTCAAATAAATAAATAAAATCTTTAAAAAAAAAAATTAAAAAAAATAAAACCAGGGGCTCTAGGTAGTAAATATTACATTTACTTACTCACTTACAAATCAAAGGAGGAAGTATGGAAGATTACCCCCAAGAAAAGCCAAACGATTATTTTAAAGAAAAAAAAATGTTGTTGAATTGGCAACCAGATACATTAATGACTAAAGGATACTTTTCACTGGCTGTAAGTTCACCAATCACAGGCAGATGAGCCCTAGGGATGATAGAGTGGGGAGGAGGGGAAAAGGATGATATTTCTAAAAGGGAGAGGTTCAGAAAGAGAACAAAATAGAAAACTTGTGAAAGCAATTTCACTCTCAGATAACCAAAAACCCAGTTAAGTAAAACATCCTGCTTCCTGGCTATGACGCAGAAGCAAGCCAATGTTTTATTTGGAAGACCATCTGTATTACAAGCTATAATTAGGGACACAGTATATAAGCAGTCTACGTTTTCCAAACTTCTGTTCTTTACTCGCCTATAAACTTTTGGAAATAGTGTTTGACGAAGAAGAGGTGGCCGTCAAAAGGGATAATTCCTTTTTAGTTCCTATAACCATGACGCTGGGCTGGCCTGTCTTAGCGGCCACCACACTCACAGTCTACTTCTGAGGGAACCACCATAATCACGGGAGCCCTGAATGGTACCTTGGGCAGAGATCTATCTTTACACTGGCTAATAGCCTCCCAAAAACCTGGTATGAAGCTCTGCCCAAACAGGGATAAAGCAACTGGGTTTTCCATCAGGGAATTTAAACCACAGATACAGAAAAAGAATAGATTGGTAGGACAAATGGAAGTAGAAACAGACATAGAGGAAGGAACAACAGAGTAAGCAAATTACATGAACAGAAGAGCACTGGAGCAAGAATCAGCAGGTGCCTATGACTCCTGACAGTTTAGTCATCAACGCTCTCAGAATGACTGAGGCAGAGCCTCAGGCTCTGGCCCTGGGAGACCTGGCTGTGTAAGGGAGAAGCCCTTCACTGTTATTTGCATATGTAGTCTATTTTAAGTCTCCATTTCTTTCTGTAACCTAAATGAATCCCTAGTCCATTGAACTGAAAGATGTTAACGCAATGACAGCATTTTTCTTTCTATAAAAATAAAACTATGTAAGTATACTCTAACATGCTTCTTAAAAAGTAAAATAACTTCGATTAGAGTGTTTAAATCAAGCACTACTAACATGTTATATATTACCTTTCCTCTAAAGACCTCATAATAATAGGATATTTATATGTGGGGGAGGATGGTTGGCCAGTCAATTAAAGGAAAACTAGATTCTTTTTTTCTTTTTTGTTTTTTATTATGTTATGTTAGTCACCATACAGTACAGTGTTAATTTCTGATGTAGTGTTCCATGATTCATTGTTTCCGTATAACACCCAGTGCTCCATGCGGAAAACTAGTTACTTTGGTTGAACCATATTCTAACTCTTCTTACTATTAATACCCCTCATAATTTGAAGAAGACACCGCTGACGACAGTGGCTTCTACAATGGGATAAGGAATGGGAGTTTTCGAAATGGATAAAAAAACCTCAACATGAGGCAGGAATCCATCAGAATCCTAGAGGAGAACATAAGCAGTAACCTCTTCGACATTGGCCACAGCAACTTCTTTCAAGACATGTCTCCAAAGGCAAAGGAAACAAAAGCAAAAATGAACTTTTGGGACTTCATCAAGATCAAAAGCTTCTGCACAGCAAAGGAAACAGTCAACAAAACAAAGTGGCAACCCACGGAATGGGAGAAGATATTTGCAAATAACATTACAGACAGTGCTGATATCCAAGATCTATAAGGAACTCCCCAAACTCAACACACACAAAACAGATAATTACATCAAAAAACAGGAAGAAGACATGAACAGACAATTTTCTTTTTTTTGTTGTTTTTTGGGTTTTTTTTTTAGATTTTATTTATTTATTTGTCAGAGAGAGAGAAAGCGAGAGAGTGAGCACAGGCAGACAGAGTGGCAGGCAGAGGCAGAGGGAGAAGCAGGCTCCCTGCCGAGCAAGGAGCCCGACGTGGGACTCGATCCCAGGAAGCTGGGATCATGACCTGAGCCGAAGGCAGCTGCTTAATCAACTGAGCCACCCAGGCGTCCCTTGAACAGACAATTTTCCAAAGAAGACATAAATGGCTAACAGATACATGAAAAAATGTTCATCATCACTAGGCATCAGAGAGATTCAAATTAAAACCACATTGAGATACCACTTCACACCAGTTAGAATGGCCAAAATTAACAAGACAGTAAACAACAAGTGTTGGAGAGGATGTGGAGAAAGGGGAACCCTCTTACACTGTTGGTGGGAATGCAAGTTGGTGCAGCCACTTTGGGAAACAGTGGGAGATTCCTTAAGAAATTAAAAACAGAGCTACCCTATGACCCTGCAATTGCACTACTGGGTATTTACCCCAAAGATACAGATGTGGTGAAAAGAAGGGCCATCTGTACCCCAATGTTCATAGCAGCAATGGCCATGGTCGCCAAACTGTGGAAAGAACCAAGATGCCCTTCTATGGACGAATGGATAAAGAAGATATGGTCCATATATACAGTGGAGTATTATGCCTCCATCAGAAAGGATGAATACCCAACTTTTGTATCAATATGGACAGGACTGGAAGAGATTATGCTGAGTGAAATAAGTCAAGCAGAGAGAGTCAATTATCATGTGGTTTCGCTTATTTGTGGAGCATAACAAATAACACAGAGGACATGGGGAGATGGGGAGGAGAAGGGAGTTAGGGAAAACTAGAGGGGGAGACGGACGAACCATGAGAGACTGTGGACTCTGAGGAACTAAATGAGGGTTTTGGAGGGGAAAAGGGTGGGAGGTTGGGTGAGCTTGGTGGTGGGTATTGTGGAGGGCACGTATTGCATGGAGCACTGGGTGTGATGCATAAACAATGAATTCTGGAACACTGAAAAGAAATTTAAAAAATAAATAAAGATTTTTTTTAAAAGGAATGGGAGTTTTCCTGTTGTCTCAGAATTTCAATAAAAGCTCAAAGCTAAGAACAAGGAGAAACAAGTTCCCCTACATTCTAAAAAGAGGTATTAGTCAGAGAAAGAGAAGCAAAAACAGCCCTAAAACCAAAGTAGAACTGAAGAAAGTAATCAAGGTAGAAAGCTGTTAGCTAAGTAAGGAATGTGGTAGCATCTCCCTCATATAAACCTCAAGCCAAAAGCAGGTGGTCCCCAAGGGAAGCATCCAAAGAGATTAGGATTGAGTGTATGACGAGATGGGCATCCCCCTCTCCAGCGGGATGCTTGTTTAGGTGAGGAAATCCACACGCAGTTACCAAAGCAGACTATGGAAGTTTCCATGGAAGAACTTGTTGTAGGTCTCCATGAGCTAACTGAAGCTGGAACAGGGACTGGAAATAGGAGATGCTATGCTGTGTGTTATGCTTCCTGTGGTCTAAGTAGACACCATGAAAGGTGTACTGGGTAGAGCTGCCCTGACAGGAGCCCAGCCAAGAAGGTTAAGTGCAAAGGCAAGGGCTACCGGCAGAATGCAGTGGAGCAAGGAGCTCAAGCAGAGTCATAAGAGGTCCAAAAGTAGAGCGGTGGGGAGGTCCCCATGGGAGCTCAGAAGAACCCACCAGTGAGCCCCTCAACAAAGTGCTAGCATGTCAGTGTCTATCACACAAATGGCCCTTAAACTGTTCAATTAAGAATTTGCTGTTTTGCTCTAATCTTCCATCATCTCATCCTGACCCTAGAGAAGCCAGGCAAGCAGACACAGGAGGAGGAGGAGGGAAAGGGTAAGAACAAATCACCCCACCTTCTGCACTGCTGATCCTGGGATAGGCCAGAGCTAGAGGAAGGGGGAATTTTTAAATTGTACAATCTTCATTTAGACTAGATGGCGTCAATCATTACCTAAATATGAAGGTATATGAATCCCCCCTAAAGGTAAAAGAAAGCCATGGAGCATTAAGAAGTCAGGAATGGGGATCTAACAGAGCTTGTTTAAAGGAACTGGTGAGAAGGGTGCCTGTGTGGCTCGTTGGTTAGCTGTCTGCCTTCAGCTCAGGTCATGATCTCAGGGTCCTGGCATGGAGCCCTGCACTGGGCTCCCTGCTCAGCTTCTTCTGCCTCTTTCTCTCCCACCCATTCGTGCTCTAATAAATAAATAAAATCTTAAGAAGAAAAAAAAAAAAAAAGGAACTGGTGAGAAATTTTAAGCAGTTTCATGATTTTACCAACTGCATTATTTAATCCATTTTATAAAATGCTTACTTTTAACTGTTCCTTCTTTAATATCACACAAAACTCACCTTTGAAAAAAGGCCTCCTGCCTCTATCCTGTATCCTTTGAGGTCCTCCTGTAATTTCTGCAAACACTGTATGACTCTTCTTTGATGCTTATCCTCCTTTAGCTCATGAGCTTTGATCAGAAAGTCATAGTGGTCCAGTGGTCCATGGCAAACAGCCAAAGCTTTTGAATAAACCTCTGTAGCCCCAATCGGAGATGTAATCTCAGGTGTCTGAACTGTATAGGCTATAAATAAAAATATACATAAAATTTAAGACTCCCTTAAATGAAGAGATTGCATAGAACTCCACAAGTTTCTTAATGGTCACATTAAAACCTTTCATTTCACATTAAAACCTTTCAACTTCATGAACAGTTATTGTAAATCTCACTCTGATAAAAATAGAACACATTTTGGGGCACCTGGCCGGCTTAGCCGGTGGAGGATGAGCCTCTTGATATCCGTGTCATGAGTTCAAGCCCCATCTTAGGCATGAAAACTACTTAAAAAAATAAAAAAGATAAAACATGTTTTGTTCAATGAATATAATCTCATTCTAATAAAAGAGTAAATCTCAAAACCTTAAGCTATCATTGTAACTCCATTTCTAGAAAACCTAACCTGCCATAGAACGCTTTGCCTCCACTCCATTACATGGACCACCTGCATTCATCAGATCCTTCCCCCACAGCAGGGCTGGCACCTTTGAGTTAAGCCTAATTCTGGTTCTTAAGTATCAAGGCAGAGACAGAGATTAGTCACAAAGGGTTTTCTATTGCCTCTGTATTCCGTCAGAAACCATACAGCATTCCGATATTATACTGATTTCAATGCTTGTAAGATTCCTCTCCTTTGCCATACTTTTAAGTTGAACACAAAGAGTTGAAACACAACAGAGTGTCTATTTCAAAGCAGTGAGGTTTTCTGATCCTTTTTTTAGCCTCTCCGGGGAGAGAAATGATTGGCCATGGCAAGATCAATCATAACTCTATTCCTTATCTGGGCCATGTACAATGAGCAAGTAACTCCCATTCTATTTTTATTTTTTCTTTTATGTAAGTGTAATTGATATACAATGTTCTATTCGTTTCCAGTGGACAACACAGTGATTCAACAATTCTATACCTTACACCACTCTCACCACAGTAAGTGCAGTTACCACGTGCCACCATATAAAGTTATGTTATTGACTCTCTCTCTGTGTAGTTTTAAGAAGCAACAATAAATAGCAGCAAACTGGCACTTTTTTTAGACAGGGCTGGTGCCCTTCTTTGAATCAAAGATTTTGCAAAGATACATTGCCAGTATTATCCTTGTTTCACTGAATACCGTGTTTCGTTGTCTCAGTAATATGAAAATTACATGCCCTAGGGGAAAAATTAATAGTCAATGTTATTTCCATCTTTTTCCCAAGAAAGGAAAGAAAATCCTAAATAAACCATGAGTGTTGGGGAGAGGGCAGGGCTGTCTTCTAATAGCTATTCTTCCTTTCTGAATAGTTTTAGCTGGGTACAAGGCTGCCCAGTTAAATAACCCATTTCTGGCCTCTCCAGCAGCCAGGCACAGCCCTATGACCAGTTCTAACCAATGGGATGTGAGCAGAAACATGTGCAGCTCTGGTACATGCCCTTAAAGAGAAAGGCATGCCTTCCTCCCCTCCCTCCCCTTCTTCTAGTTGGAATGTAAGTGTGATGCCTGCAGCTGGAAGAGCCAGCCTGGCAAGGAGAGGCCCACAGAATGCTGAGCAAAGCAGAGCAAAGTTCTCCAACAATGCTGAGCTGCCAAACCAGCCCTGGGCCACCTACCGGATTTTTACATAAATGAATAAACTTCTCTTACTCTTCAACCAGGTCCTCAGCCAATCATCCACTGATACTACTCACTTGGTAGAGCAAATCTCTAATCCATCCCCTCCCACTCTTCCTCATGCTAACCACCCTAGCTGGGGCTCTCATGATCTCTGGCTTGGCCTCCCTGCCTCTGATCCCCTCCACTGCCCCAAATTTACCACTAATGATCTGGAAAATATCTTCCATCAACTACACAGATGATGTTGCTAAAATCCAAACTGGGATTTTATTAATATTTTTCTTAAAATTCATCTCATTGTTTAAAGGAGTGGTTTTCAAACATCAAACATAATTTTAACAGCAGCATCTTTTTTTTCTTTTTCTTTCTTTTCTTTTCTTTTTTTTTTATACACAAAACCTTCCATGAAATCCTGAATTTATTAAAGAGAAAAACGGGAGAGGGGGCACAAAATCCCATGCCCTTCACATCTCCCTCATTTCTACAACTGTACCACCCCCACTTCCAAAGAAGCCCCTGAAGCCCCATTTCCACTCAATAGAAGCACATTAAGTACAAACAGTATACAGAAAAGAGCACAGCAGGCCTCAGATTACTGTCCTTAGAAGGGTTTGCTTGCAAGGTGGGCTCTTGGCTGGGAACTTGGATTCCAAGAGGGTTCCCACCAATCCCAGAAAGAGTGACTTACTGTGCCTACACTGTTTGTACCATGTACAAGTGGGATTTTATTAATATTTTTCTTAAAATTCATCTCATTCTTTTTTTTTTTAAGATTTTATTTATTTATTTGAGAGAGAGGCAGTGAGAGAGCATGAGCGAGGAGAAGGTCAGAGGGAGAAGCAGACTCCCCGTGGAGCTGGGAGCCTGATGCGGGACTCGATTCCGGGTCTCCGGGATCATGACCTGAGCCGAAGGCAGTCGTCCAACCAACTGAGCCACCCAGGCGTCCCTCATCTCATTCTTTAAAGGAGTGGTTTTCAAACATCAAACATAATTTTAACAGCAGCATCGTTTTTTCTTTTTCTTTTTTTTTTTTATACACAAAACCTTCCATGCAATCCTGAATTTATTAAAGAGAAAAATGGGTTTATGTGGTTTATGCTGAACACCTAGTTTCCTTCTATGTGGCCAGATTTTTGGTACACGCTATGCAAAGAGAAGCTATGAGACCACCACCCCACCACCACCACCCTAGGCATTCAGTCTCTAATGAGCTTCCCTAATAGACAACATGTCACATCTGTTGTCACAGTCCATTGTTGGAGAAATTAAGTATTTCTTATGTGACTCCACTAGGAAAAGACTCCTAGAAGCTTGGACCCAGTTTCTTCCAGACTTTGCCCACGTCTGATTGGCTGATTGTGTTTATATCCTTTTGCTGTAATAAATCATAGCCATGAATACAACTATATGCTAAGTCTTGTGAATCCTCCTAGCAAATCATCAAACCTGGAGGTAGTTTTGGTAATCCCCAAAAAGAGTGTCCTCATTCAAGGATTCAAGAAATTCATAATAGAGCCCCGGCCTGCATTTCCAGACAACTTCCCCTCTACTCTCCAAAAAGTAGCCATTGATACAAGAAATGATTGTCTACCACATGTAATGTGTAATGGAGTAATAGAGAATACCAGGGGTTTTTATTGTTATTTCAAGAGGGGGTGGCAGGGAAAAAATTGTAGTAGTGATGTATCAAGATTAACTGGTAGTAGCAAGTAAAATGAATTTGGATACAGAGAAACTGGTTATGAAACTACTCTAAGTGGGAAATAATCAAGGCCCAAATTAGGTTGGGCAAGAGCAGAAATGTCAGGAAGCTGGTAAGAATGGAAAATGCAAAGGTAGCTTCAATAATGTGAGTTGCCTTCTAGTCAAATGTATGACTTACTGTGTCCCAAACACTTTAAATTCCTTCATTTCATAGTCATGCCTTTGTTCATACAGATTCCCTGACTTAGACATTCTTCTCTTCCAATCTCTACCAGCCTAATTTCTCCCTCACAAAATCTCACCATCCTTCAAAGTCCCTCAGCTCCCTACCAACAAACCTCCAGGCACGCCTATATTTGCCCCATCCTTTTCTCTTTCCTTAGCCTTGGAGTTATTGCTCATTCCAGCAAGGATATTAATGCTTTCTTATCCTCTTACCAGTGGCCTTCAAATTTTGAAACCCTCCTGAGTATCATGACCCAATATTCATACACATATATGCAACTGAAAAACAAATTTCATGAAATAAGCGATTTAGTAAGAGTATGAAATGGTTCACACACACACACACACACACACACACACACACACACAACTATGCAAGGGGTGCCTAGGTGGCTTAGTCGGTTAGGCATCTGCCTTCAGCTCAGGTCAATGTCCCAGGGTCCTGGGATCGAGCCCCATGTTGGGCTCCCTGCTCAGTGGAGAGCTTGTTTCTCCCTCTCCCTTTGCCTGATGCTCAGCCTACTTGTGCTTGCTCTTTATCTCTCTGTCAAATAAACTGGGAAAAAAAAAAAAAAACAACTATGTATGAGGGGCGCCTGGGTGGCCCAGTGGGTTAAAGCCTCTGCTTTTGGCTCAGGTCATGATCCCAGGGTCCTGGGATCGAGCCCCACATCGGGTTCTCTGCTTCTCGGAGAGCCTGCTTCCTCCTCTCTCTCCCTGCCTGCCTCTCTTGCCTACTTGTGGTCTCTGTCTGTCAAATAAATAAATAAAATCTTAAAAAAAAAAAACTATGTATGATATACTCTGGTATTTTAATATATATTTTGCTATATATATTCTTACATACATGACATATATCTGTGCCAAGAACCACTAGAATTAGTTATATTAAATGCCATATATTACACTTATGTACTTTTTGTTTTCTGTCTGTCCCCACCAGAGTAGATGTATGAGTATATGCTCTTTGAGGACAGGAATTTTTGTCTGCTTTGTTCAAGGCTGTATTTCCCAGTGAAAAGCTCCTGGTACATAATTGGTGCTTATTAAAAATAATCTCGAATCCCCTCCCTTCTTACCTTTCCAGAGATGTCATTCTCTTCACTATCCAGCCTTGTATTATGTCATCAACCTTCCCCCCCACCTGCTTTTTCATACCAACTCAACCCTTTTCTGTCTTAAAATTATAATAATAAAACCTCACTGATCCCCCAGTCGTGAGACATCTGCTCTATCCTCCTTTCCTTCACAGCAAAACCACTTGAAAAAGTTACCTTTATTTTTTCTGGCAACTCCCTCACATCCTGCTCAATTCCCAACCCACTGTGATCAAGATTCTACTGAGATAGCTTCTGTCAAATCCATCCAAGACCTGCTGCTGCCAAACCCAGAAGCTACTCCTCAGTCTTCATGTTCCTTTTCACAATCATCAAATAGCTAATTTTTAAAATTAGTCATTGGAAAGATCAGGACTGCGAGCAAAGTATGTTGTTTCTCTTGGCATCTGCCTTTAGAGAGGATTACTGTTCTTTGCTTCTACTTTTATTTTTTACTAGCCTAACATCTTTATTTAGTACTATATACTTCATTTGCATTTTTTAAAAGAAAACCAAGGCACACTGAAGATAAGACATCACTTGAGCTAGTCAGCAGACATAAAAAAAAAAATAGCGGTTATCCAGTTTTGCATGTAAGGAGCCTGAAAGTTGCAATTCCATCCTAACAATGAAAAAGCTGAACAGACTGAAAAACCAACATCTCTTCTCAGCTCCATAAGACAAGGGAAGATTCAGGGCAAACCACTGCCCCCAAGATTAAAGAGAAATACAGGCAAATACAGACAGCAATGCCTTACAAGAGCAGAGACTCGTAAGTGGAAACCAGGCAGGAATACCTAAAACGTAGTTGAAAATTGCTAGAAGCTCAATGTGGACAACTCAAGAGTTAAAAACTCCAGTGGTACCCAGTAATAGAGGGGCACTCACACTTTTCTGAATTTTATCTATAGGAATTCAACCAAGTTCTTAGTGTAGTATGGGAAAAATCCCCCTATGCTTCTGGCATGGGGAGGGGAAAAGAAACCTTTTTTTAAAAAGATTTTACTTTTTTAATAAAAATTTTATTTATTTATTTGTCAGAGAGAGAGAGCATGCACAAGCAGGGGGAGCAATAGGCAGAGGGAGAAGCAGGGTCCCTTCTGAGCAAGGAGCCTGATGTAGGAACTCGGTCCCAGGACCTTGGGATCATTACTTGAGCTGAAGGCAGACACTTAATGGATTGAGCCACCCAGAAATCCCTAAGATTTTATTTTTAAGTAATCTTCAAATCCAATGGGGGGCTCAAACTCACAACCCTGAGATCAAGAATCACTCTCTCCACCAATTGAGCCACCAACTGAAACCATTTTAAAATATACCAGAGCACTTTGTTATTCCTAACAAGGCCTGCCCTCGGGGGAAGGTAGTTAAGGAACCTAACCTGCTAGGTATTATCAGAGCCTACTGACCTGGGAGAAAGGAAAATACCCAACTCCACTCAACTCTAGCCTTCCATATGGGAGAAAGGAAATACTCAACTCCAGCCCACTCATGCTATCACACCAAAGAGGGAAGAAAAAACATTTCTGAAGCTCATAATCCAGACACATGGGCTCCCTAAAACATGGAGATCTAATTACAGGACCATAAAACACTTCTTCTCCCCACATCTCACCATATTACCAAAGGCCTATTTACAGTAATTCCTTTTACCCAGTATATCATGTCCAAGAAAAAATTACAAGATATACTAAAGGCAAACAACTATTTGGAGAGATGAAACAAGCATCAGAACCAGACATGGCAGGGATGTTGGAATTACCAGACCAGAAATTTAAAACAACTATGGTTAACATGCTAAGGGCTCTAATGTATATAGAAGATAGCATACAAAAACATCTGAGCAATATAAGCAGAGAGATGAAAATCCTAGGGAAAAAAAAAAAAAAAGGACCAAAAAGAAATGCTAGAGATTGAAAACACTGTTAACAGAAATGAAGAATGCTTTTGATGAGATTAGTAAACTCGACACAGGTGAGGAAAGAATCTTAGCACTTGAAGACATATCAATAGAATTCTTCAGAACTCTGAGGCAAAGAAAGCCTGGGGGGCAGGGACTAAAATCCAAGGACTATGGGACAACTGCAAAAGGTGTTGCATATACATTATGGGAATACCAGAAGAAGAAGAAAGAGAAAGAAACAGAAAAAGTACTGGAAACATTAATAACTGAGAAGTTTCCCAAATAAATGACAGACACCAAACCACAGATCCAGGAAGCCAAGTAGAATAAGTGCCAAGATATTCTACCTAGACATATAACTTTTAAACTACAGAAAAATCAAAGATAAAGAAAAAGTCCTAGGGCACTGGGATGGCTCAGTCAGCTAAGTGTCTCACTCTTGATTTCAGCTAAGGTCTTGATCCTGACATGGGTCATGACAAGCCCCAAACAGGATTCCATGCTGGGAATGGGGCCTGCTTAAGAGTCTCGCTCTCCCTTTTCTTCTACCCCTCACCCCTCTAAAAAAAAGAAAGAAAGAAAGAGAAGAAAAAAAAAGAAAAAAGAAAAAAAGTCCTTAAAGAAGCCAGAAGAAAAATATATCTAACCTATACTTCTCCTCAGAAATCTATTCAAGCCAGAGGAGAGTAGAATGAAATATTATTGGTAGAAGAAAACCTACCAACCTAGAATTCTGAATCCTGCAAAATTACCTTTCAAGAGTAAAGGAAAAATAAAGACTTTCTCAAATAAAAAAAATTAAAGGAATTTGTTGCCAGAAGACATGCCTTGCAAGAAACGTTAAATGAAGTTCTTCAGGAAGACTGAAAATAATATGGGTCAGAAAGTCAGATCCATAAAGAAAGAATGTTTAAGAAGGAATAAGTGAAAGTAAAATAAAACTTTTACTTTCCTCATTCTTAATTGATTTAACACATAAGATGGAACATTCACCAAACAGACCACATTCCAGGCTGTTAGACATATCTTAAAGTTAAAAGAAGTCATACAATGTCTGCTCTAGACAACAACAGAATTTAACTAGAAATCAGTAGCAGAAAAACAACAGGAAAATTCTAAACTATACGGAGATTAAACAATATACCTCTAACATATGGGTCAAAGAAGAAATCTGAAGAAAAATGTAAAAGATCTAACAACCTTCCAACTCAAAATAGATTATAGACTTAAATGTAAAACACAAAACTATCAAGACACAGAAGAAACCTATATAAATAATCTTGTGTAGATTATTTACACCAAAGGAACAATCCATGAAAGATATAATCAATAAGCTGGACTTCATTAAAATTTAAAACTTTTGTTCTGTGAAAGCCAATGTCATGGCATCATTATAAGTCAAGACACAAAATGGGAGAAAATATTTGCAAAAGACCCATCTGATAAAGGACTGTTGTACAAAATACACAAAGAACTCTTAAAACTCATAAAGAGATAACAAACAGTCCATTTAAAAATGGGCCAAATGGGGCGCCTGGGTGGCTCAGTGGGTTAAGGCCTCTACCTTCGGCTCAGGTCATGATCCCAGGGTCCTGGGATGAGCTCAAGGTCAGGCTCTCTGCTCAGCAGGGAGCCTGCTTCCACCTCTTTCTCTCTGCCTGCCTCTCTGCCTACTTGTGATCACTATCTGTCAAGTAAATAAATAAAATTTTTTTAAATAAATAAATAAAAATTAAAATTAAAAAAATTAAAATGGACCAAAGACTTTAACAGACACCTCAGCAAAGAAAATATACAGATGGCAAAGAAGCCACATAAAAAAATCTCTACATCGTATGTCGTTGGGGAAATGCGAACTGAAACAATAATGGCAAACCTCTATACACCTATTAGATGGCCAAAATTCAGAGCACTGAAAAATGCTGGCCAGAATGTGGAGCAACAGAAACTCTCAATCATTCCTGGTGGGAATTCAAAATGCTAAAACCACTTTGGAAGATAGTTTGGCAGTTTCTTATAAGAATAAACATACTGTTACCATATAATCCAGCAATCATGCTCCCTGGTATTTACCCAGAGTAGTTAAAAACTTAAATCCACAAAAAATCTCTGCACCCAGATGTTTACAAGAGCTGTATTCATATTTGTATTTGCCAAAACTTGGAAGCCATCAAGACATCCTTCAGTAGGCAAATGGGCAAATAAACTTGTCTATCTAGACAACGGAATATTATTCAGCACTAAGAAGAAATGCGCTACCAAGCCATGAAAACACATGGAGAAAATTTAAATGCCTATAACTAAGTGAAAGAGCCAAGTTGAAAAAGCTGCATATTATAAGGTCAGACATTCTAACTATATGACATTCTGGAAAGGGCAAAACAATGGGCACAGAAAAAAAGATCAGTGGTAGACAAAGGGTGGGAGGCAGGGTGGAGGGAAAATTCAGAGCACAGAGGATTTTTAGGGTAGTAAAAATACTCTGTATGATACTGTAACGATGGCTACACTTCATTCATTATGTTCAAGAGTGAACCCAAATGTAAAGCATGGTAATTTTTTTAGGTAATTATTAATAATGAGCCCTCATGGGTCCATCAGTTCTAACAAACGTTAACACTCTGGTGGGGGAATCCATGCATGTTCGGGGGAAGGGGAGTAGGGAGAATATGGTAAATCTCTGTACCTTCCTCTCAATTTTGCTATGAACCTAAAACTGATCTTGGGGGGCGGGGGGAGTCTAAAAAAGAGAGACAATCCGGCAGACAAGACACTCAAGGCTGAGAGATTGGCCGGCTTAGGTCTGGATAGCAGCTGTATAAATTGAAACACAAAAGACTTCTCAAAAGCGGCACTAAATGAAATCTGTTACTACATCAGTGTACACAAATTATGGGATGCTGCTGCCATATTATTTTGATTTGTATTAATTTGTCTTATTGTACTCCAAATGGACAGTGGGGAAATGCCATTCTGAAGCTCCACACACTGATCTACAAACATAAATGGAAGATTTTAGAGGCCCATAAAGCCTGCACAGGCTACTATCTCAATTTTGTATCTTATTTTACTACTTTCTCCTAAATAAGTTTTAGGAAGATTCCACGAAACTCCAAAGCCCATGTGCTGCAAGACTTAAGTCGATACCATGATGTCCTCCTGTCTGAATGATTACAACTTCCTAGATAGTATTTTGACAATTATTTCCATCCACACACACACCCCCCCAAGAAAAATAGTTTCACCAGCCTTTGACTGCATTTGTGATTCCTTACTTTTTTTTTTTTTTTTTTGGAAGTGAACATATCCTCAAGATTTCACTGTCTTCATATTAAGCAAGAGATGAAACTTAGAACTGGGTCACTTGACCCTTTCTCTTCTCATCACCTCCCAGTTTATTTAAAAAAATTTTTTTATTTTTTTTTTAATTTATTTATTTGTCAGAGAGAGACTGAGCACAGGCAGACAGAGTGGCAGGCAGAGGCAGAGGGAGAAGCAGGCTCCCCGCCGAGCAAGGAGCCCGATGTGGGACTCAGTCCCAGGACTCTGGGATCATGACCTGAGCCGAAAGCAGCCGCTTAACCAACTGAGCCACCCAGGCGCCCCACCTCCCAGTTTAAAATGTCTTAATGGCCAGCACTGTCTAGATCTGCAGTTGGGCTCAATGCATTCAAGCATCAGTACCATCTCCTTTGCTTTTTAATTTTAGCTTTTTCCCAGAAAATCTGCTTGGTCTGCTACCATAGCCTCTCTGCTTCCTGTAATAAGGCTGATGCAGGGAACAAAGGCAAAAGAAAAAAAATTAAGCTTCCTTATAACTTACAGC